>BLSH010009063.1:1648557-1678758 GCA_018402905.1 Glandirana rugosa | reverse complement strand
GTCCCCAGTATGATCGTTTTAGTTCCTCGTAAAAAATAATTTATTATTTAGGTTCGACCTTAATTTGTCCCGTCAATGGAATAATTTTGACATCGAACCCCGAATCGAATTAATATTTATCGGTCTAATGACTACCCACCAATCTCTGTAATGATCGATAAAGTTCCAATTCAGGGTTGAGGTCTGTTTGGTAATAACATTCGTAACTTGTTTCTCTCCTTCTCCTTCCAAAACTTAGAAGTACCTCTATAACGTCGAAGACATCGATAACGTCTCTAAAGGAAAGTAAAGGATACACTAGTGGAACTTCCCTTTCCACGTGTCACAGTAGTAACCCCCATCCTTACAGGGGTCATTTCATGGCACTTGATTTCCTGGTGATCAAAGGGGAAGTGAGAATATCTCCTAGATGGGGACAGAGACAGCAATAAAAGCCTTACCTAGATTTGCACCCTTACCCACTTTCTGGTACTGTCTTTGCCCCCAATGATGACACTGTGCACCTTTCCCTTCAAGGTGATCACATAGGAAATGAAAGGAAATCTCTGCAATAGCTACAGAAGCTGCAATATCTCCATGAAGATTCAAAACCTTCCTCTTCCTCTCTTTGTTCAATGCTTACAATAATGGTTTGTCTGGAGTTGGGACTTAACCTTGAAATAGCTAGTAATGTCTCTAACCACCCATCAGTAATCTGGCTATTTATAATTAAGCTAAGCCCCAAGCTACAGTTTTAATAAGGTAACTGCCCTGTTTAATTCCAGCTTGGATTTATTATTTAATAAAAAATGCTCCTTGATTTTGCTAGTATGACCCCTGTAAAAACCGAATAATCAACAGAACTGGGAACCATCCTTCTATGCATATATTTGTGTCAAATGAATCTATGTACTTAGACCAATTTCACCTACTGCAGGTACACCTCTAAAAGTGGCCATACACTATACAATCTAATTGCACAATGAGATTTGCCAAAACTATGTACTGTAATGTGAAAACAAAGCAAGGCAATCCATTCAAATTGCACCCAGTCAGGCAGGCCTGCCCGATGCGCCAAATAGTCAATGGTAGATCTAAAAGAGATTGTACAGTTTGATTGAGTGGTTTATGAGCAGATTAAGGGGAGATGGAGGATTGCAAAACAAGCTGGCAGACAGAACATATTTTTTTTTTTTTATTTCACTGCATATTAAAGGTACTTTGCTAGTTTCTCTGAGTGCTGGCCTTTATGAATTCTCCCAAACGTGTAGCTGCCACATTACTAAATGTTGCATGGATTTTGGTATATATTTAAAAAATTTGACCACCACGTTGTAGGCAAGTAATTTAATAATTTAACTCTATATTGCTTTCATTTACAGAAATACATTTTCTTAGACATCAATTTCTGATAACACGCATATTAAAATATGTTTGCATGACTGACTCTCTCATACATTGGCTTAATACTGATAATTAATGGTCCATTTAAAACTTAGCCCTTCACAAGGATGCTTACTTAAATACAGCTCCCAGGTTTTACTTTCTTTAATGGAAAATGTAAAGAATGATTGTTAACATAATCTTAAAAGAAACAGAAATGAAAGTTCTAATAACATTTATTTAACATAAAGTCATTCATTTAAATTGCAGAGCTCTCCTGTAGGACTTGTTCTCTGTGCCCTTTCATATTCACAAAGCCACCTGCAGTAGCGCTTGTGATATTATGGTAATTAAGTTTTCCATAGTAATAGTGAGAGTGTCACATTGCAAACCTCTATGATATCATGGTCTTACATTATCTTCCACTGTGCACAATGGCTGTAACTTAGAATCAATGAGGACAATGGAGACATTCTTGCACCCGATAATAGCACGGTGTTGACAATAGGAAAGCTGACACAAATGTGCAAGAATGGGTACAATGAACCGGGATTATACTGTAGCAACATGCGGATGAAAATGAAATTGGCTGGTAGGCATTGGAGGACACATGTACATTCATGAGGTGCTAATCCAAGAATTCTAAGAAATGTTATGTTTATTGTGCATATGTCATTTTCTATAAATAGTAATGTAATTTTTTTTTTAATTTACGTACAGTAGTTAAGAATACATTTCTTTTTAGTTAAGTAAATATTGCATACTAATATTTTATGTTTATTTTTTGAACTAGAAGTCGACAAGTTTGAATCTGGTATTTATCTGATATTTCACTAACTTTAGGATTCACTGTTAATTTTGTTAACAAAAATATTTTCATCAAAATTTTCATCAAGTGCCTATTTCCAGTGATGAAAACTAAACGAAAATCAATTAGAATGATCGTCAATAGATGTGATCTATAATGAAAATCAATTCCAATTTTCGTCAAGGAACGAAAATGGAACCAAAATGTGAGGGACGGACGTCTACCTACGCAAACGTTCATTTCCCCTCAGAGCTCCTCCTGTAAAGCCTGTGAGTGTTTCCCCTCCAAGCAAACATGGAAGCGAATGTAGCCTGTGCAGCATTACAGACCTCTTCAGATAACCATCCAGAGCACTGTTCAGCATTTACAGGCCTCCTCAGATATCTGTCCAGAGCTCTGTGTGCATTACAGGCCTCCTCAGACTGACCAGAGCTTTGTGTGCATTACAGACCTCCTCATACTATCCAGAGCACTGTGTGCATTACAGGCCTCCTCAGACAATCCAGAGCACTGTGCATTTACAGACTTCCTCAGACCGTCTAGAGCACTCACGTCGCTTCCGCCCTTCAACGCTATTGGAGCTGTGTGGGCACCATCTTGCCCGCACTTGGCATAACAATGGTATTCCACGGCAAAGTACCGCTGTATAATGACGGCGGGTGGTCTGTAAGTGGTTAACAATATTTTCAGAATATGTATTTCAGTATCAGGATCTTAGGTTATATCCAGCTGAATGAGTAAGGTTAGTGATTCTCAAGAGGGACTTCAAGAGGGACAAGAGATGCTTCCTCTTCTCATAAGGCTGATGTCATGCAGGCTATTCTATCACATGGAGGGGCCTTCTATTTACCTCTGAGGAATTGATACCTTGCTTGCCTCAAATGCTGTCAAATCTCTCTAGATAGCAAATGGTCAGAGGGGGAATGACATTTTGCTGGGCAGGCTAGCAAGGAAACAGATTTCAGAGACTAGTAAGCAGTCTCTTAGCAATTCTGATGCTAGGGAGTTGTTTTCTAGCACCTGGATTACCTGTGTGACATGGTTCAATAGAGAAAGGGCCACCTAGCTCTTTATTTTGTAGGAGCAGTCGTCAAGTACGGAGTAGTTTTGGGCTACAGCACACATAAAACATGGAAGCAGTTTGTATTAAATCTCTATTAACTCTATTAACAAAACAACAAAACCAAAATTGTACACGGATAAAAAATAACCCAAAAATTGGCTTTAAACTTACAAACTTTTATAAAATTTGGCCCTGTTCCAACTTTTTTTGAGAAGCGATGCTGCCATCAATTTCAAAATGACCTTTTTTTTTTTTTCTAAAAATGGTACACTTTCTCAGTTAAAACATTTGATATGTTTTCTAGTTTCCACTGTGAATATGGGTTTATACGATTTGCCATTCATTGCATTCTGTTTTTATGTAGATTTTACACAAACTTTAGTCCAAGCTCTTTTGAAATTGGGGTTGTATAGTGCCTTGACAAAGAATTTTTTTTCAAAGAAATATGTGAAAAGTGTGGCATGCATTTGTATTAAGCCCCCCCTCACCCAAGTCAATACTTTGTAGAACCACCATTCGCTGCAATTACAGCTGCAAGTGCTTCTGGGGATGTCTTGGTAGGTTCCCAGTTATGCCATGCTCTTTCCATTTTCTGATGATGGATTGAACAGTGCTCCATGAGATGTTCAAAGCTAAGATATTTTTTTACCCTAATGCTGCTTTAAACTTCTCTAAAATTGTATCCTTGAGCTGTTTGGTGTGTTCCTTGGCCTTCGTGATGCTGTTTGTTCACTAAAGTTCTCTAAAAAACCTCTGAGGGCTTCACAGAACAGCTGTATTTATACTGAGATTAAATTACACACAGGTGGACTCTACTTACTAATTAGGTGACTTCTGAAGATAATTGGTTCCACTAGATTTTAGTTAGGAGTATCAGAGTAAAGGGGGCTGAATACAAATGCATGCCACACTTTTCAGATATTTATTTGTAAAAAATATGGAAAACCATTTATCATTTTCCTTCCACTTCACAATTATGTGCCACTTTGTGTTGGTCAAGCACATAAAATCCCAATAAAATACATTTACGTTTTTGGTTGTAACATGACAAAATGTGGAACATTTCAAGGGGTATGAATACTTTTTCAAGGCACTGTATATGGAATTAAAGACTAAGTTCACCTTTGAATATAATTTGACTATGCAATTAAGAGGCCCCAGTAGGTTAAAAACACAATGTGGCTTAGAAAAATGTTATATATTTTAAATGTCATACCGTTCAACAGGGCGAGGAGAGAGCAATGCACATGCAACTGGAGAAAGTGCTCATTCCTGTGATTCTTGGGATAGGCGCTCAACATATGGTGCATCCTAGCTTCTAGGCAGGGCAAGGCTGTTTGTTTCCAATAGTAGTTATTTGGCTAGGCTTTGAAGATACGACTTATGGCCTACAGGCAAGGAGTTTAAACTAAGCTAATTTTTTCTAAGCTACACAGTAATTTTTTTAACCTACTGGGGACCCTTGACTGAATAGCACCTAAGCAACATGTGCTATTTATTGAGGCACAATAATCCTGGCACCTAAGCAGCATCTGCAGGTCAGGAAATAGAAATATTATTCATGTATTAAATTGCTTAAAGGAAAAACTTTCCATGTTGCCCAACTAAACCAACCAGATTATCCCTTTCATTTTTCAAGAGAATGAACAGTAGAAGGTAATCTTTCGCTTTGGGCAACACAGGCGTTCTAAGTTAAGATATGTTCATACCTGAGGCCCAGCAGTGGGCAATTTACAGTGATACAATCCGAAATGTGTTGCATTACAGTAGAAAAGCTGAGACATTTAATTTTTTTTTAAAATTGTACTAGTAGAACACAGAATACAAATATAATATTATTTTGATTCTAGTTACGATAGGTGATATGGAATATGTACCTGTATTACAAGGTATCTTTGGGGGTCCCTCGCCATCCTTGAGAATTCAGCTGCCAGCTCCTTAAACTTGGGGCGACTGTCAGCATCAATCATCCAACCTTAAAGATGAAAAATTTTGCAAATTATTTTTCTTTTTCAAATAGTTTTTATTGGTGCACAGGCAATACAAAGAAAGATAAAATAGCCATTGCAATACACTGCCTAGGACCAGCCTCCCCTCCTCCTGTGCCCTTTGGAATGCACGCTCTGTTTGTAACAAACTTACCACCGTCCATGACCTATTTATCACAAACTCCTTTAACATATTTGCAATTACGGAGACCTGGCTTCAAGATTCTGGCTTTTCTTTGTTGGCTGCCCTCTCCCATGGTGGCCTCCTGTGGACTCACCCCCCCAGGCCTAGTGGACGGAAAGGAGATGGTGTTGGATTCCTCCTATCCCCTCAAAGCACTTTTCAAGTTCTTCATCCATCCCCCTCTCTGTCCCTCTCCTCATTTGAAGCTCACTGTACTCGTCTATTTTCTCCAGTTTCATTGCGAATTGTGAATTGACACTACTCTGTACTCCTACTCCTGGACCTTTCAGCTGCCTTTGATACTGTTGACCACCCCCTCCTCCTCAAAAAACTTTACTCCCTTGGTCTCCGTGACTGTGCTCTTCAGTTGCTCTAGTCCTACCTATCCCATCGCACCTTCAGTGTCACGTACAATTCTACCTCCTCCTCTCCTCTTTCTTTCTCTGTTGGAGTCCCCCAAAGTTCTGTTCTTGGACCTCTCTTATTTTCAATATACACCTCTTCCCTGGGCTGGCTGATAGCCTCCTATGGCTTTCAATATCATTTCTACGCTGACGATACCCAAATCTACCTCTCCACCCCCCAACTCACACCATCAGTCTCCTCATGTATCACTAACTTATTAACAGATATATCTGCCTGGATGTCACACCACTTCCTCTAACTCAACTTGTCTAAAACTGAACTTATAATATTTCCTCCCCAACGTGCCATTTCCCCCGACTTCTCTGTCAAGAGCAATGGCACAACCATCCACCCATCACCACATGTTAGGGTGCTTGGTGTTATCCTGGATTCTGAACTCTCCTTTTGGCCCCACATCCAATCACTTTCTAAGGCTTGCCGCCTCAATCTCCGTAACATTTCTAAAACAAGTCCCTTCCTAACCAATGAAACCACAAAGCTCCTGATTCACTCCCTGATCATCTCTCCCCTCGACTACTGCAACTCCCTCCTCACTGGCCTCCCTTTAAATAGACTATCCCCCCTCCAGTCCATCATGAATGCCGCTGCCAGACTCATCCACCTTACAAACCATTCAGCGTCTGCCACCCCTCTCTGCCATTCACTCCATTGGCTGCCACTTGCCCAACAAATTAAATTAAAAATACTAACAATCAGCTACAAAGCCATCCACAACTCTGCTCCCAGCTACATCACCAGCCTAGTCTCAAAATACCAACCAAACCGTCCTCTTCGCTCCTCCCAAGACCTCCTGCTCTTCAGCTCCATCATCACCTCCTCTCATACTCACCTCCAAGACTTCTCCCGAGCCTCTCCCATCCTCTGGAACTCCCTACCCCAATCTGTCAGACTGTCCCCAAATCTATCCACCTTCAGGCGATCCCTGAAAACTTTTCTCTTCAGGGAAGCCTATCCTGCCACCACCTAACAACTACATACCTTATTTTCTCAATCAGCTCATCCCCTGCAGTTATTGCCCTTTCGTATCATTTAACCCTCCCTCCTAGATTGTAAGCTCTAACGAGCAGGGCCCTCTCATTCCTCCTGTATTGAATTGTATTGTAATTGTACTGTCTGCCCTAATATTGGAAAGGGCTGCGCAAACTGTCGGCGCCATATAAATCCTGTATAATAATAATAATAATCATCATCTATCGGCCTCCTGGACAGGTATCAAGCTTCCTTGACGGCTTCTCTGCCTGGCTACCCTACTTTATTTCTTCTGAAATTCCAACAATCATTCTTGGTGACTTCAACATCCCTGCTAATCTTAACACTCCTGCTACTGCTAACTTTTCCTACCTATGCACTCCGTGCAACCTCTCCAAGATTCCTTTTCCTCTCTCTGATCACCACCTTATTAGTTTCACTCTCTCCTTGTCTTCCTCCTCCTTGCCTTCCAACTACCAAACAATTACCAGTAGAAACCTTCACCATCTTAATCCTTCTCTTCTTTTTTCTGCTACAGTTTGTCTCTACGACAAAATCTCATCCTTGTCCTGCCCCAACCTGGCCGCTTCTATATACAACAGCTCAATGTCATCCACCCTAGATACCTTGGCCCCCCTCACTACACACAGAATCAGGCCCCGACCGCTACAACCCTGGCAGACAGACAATACCAGAAGCTTTAAAAAAAAAGAGCCACGCTATAGAGCACCTGTGGCGTAAGACTAAGTCACAGCAAGATTTTGGCCAATATAAATCTGCCCTCCAAATATACTATTCCTGCCACACTGCCAAACAGGTCTACTTTATCGCTCTTATTAACAACCTCTCACGGAGCCCCCGTCAACTCTTTTCTACCTTTAACACTCTACTTCGTCCTCCATTAACTCCACCCACTAACTTACTCACTCCCCAGGAAATTGCTAATCACTTTAAAAATAAGATTGATACAATTCATCACGAGATCTCCACTCTACAGATTTCTCACTCATCTCACACTCTTTTCCTCCTGCACAATCAATACTCTAATTTAACCCAGCTACTATAGAAGAAGTCACTAAACTTCTCTCTAACGCCCACCTAACCTCCTGCCCCCTGGACCCCGTTCCTTCTCAAATACTACAGTCACCCTCTGACGCTATCCTACACTTTAACTCATATCTTCAACATCTCCCTTTCTACTGGCATCTTCCCCAATCCTCTAAAACATGCGCTAGTCACTCCCATACCAAAAAAGGCCACACTGGACCCCACCAATCTTAACAACCTAAGACCCATCTCCTTACTCCCTTTTGCCTTTAAAATCCTTGAACGTTTAGTCTACAACTCACTGTGTGACCACCTCACTGAAAATAACCTTCTTGATCCCCTTCAGTCTGGATTTCGTTCACAGCACTCCACAGAAACTGCTCTCCTAAAACTCACAAATGACTTACTAACAGCTAAAACTAACGGTCATTAGTCCATACTCTTACTCTTGGACCTCTCCGCTGCTTATGATACAGTTGATCACCCACTCCTCCTCAAAAAACTCAATTTGCTTGGTCTCCATGGCTGTGTTCTCCGTTGGTTTGAATCTTACCTATCTCACCGCACCTTCAGTGTCACTTACAACTCCCCTTCCTCCTCTCCAAATCTACCCATCTTTAGACGATCCCTGAAAACCTTTTTCTTTAAAGAAGCCTATCCTGCTTCTAACTAATACACTGTCTTACTTTCTACATCAGCTCATCCCCCACAGCTATTACCTTTCATATCAATTGACCCTCCCTCTTAGATTGTAAGCTTCTAATGAACAGGGCCCTCTGATTCCTCTTGTACCAAATTGTGATGTAACTGTACTGTCTGCCTTCATTTTGTAAAGCGTTGGCGCTATATAAATCCTGTATAATAATAATAATATACTTAAGTATCATACAAAGATATATGAGATAAGTCTAAATATCTCATGAGACAGCGCGAAAGAGATACAATTGCAGTTGTTGTTAACACATCCCAAAGACGTAGACCATTTAAAGTTCGAAAGGCATTAATCATCTGTGTTGCCCATGGGCATTAAACTACTCCACCGTTTATCAGTGGGAAAATACAAACTTACATAATATGAGGAAGGTAAGTAAAGTAAAAAACAAAAAAAAGAGAAACAAATGAAGACAAAAAGGCACTACCTTTTCAAAGGGCATTCAATCCTGGAGGAACCTGGAAGAACTTACTGGAATAGTGAATTTATATCATTGGTTAAGAAACCTGAGACCAACAACTCCATCTGTGCTTAAACACATTTAGGGTTTGTGTATTAAAAAAATTGTTTATAATTATATGCCAAGTTCACTCTGGATTTGACATCTAAGATAGAGGGCACCTTGCACATTTTCCAGTGCATAGATATAGCAAGGCAGGCGGCTGTAAGTATGTGAGCCACAACTGTGCGGAATTGTAGTGGTATTTTGTCTATATTTAAGTTCAAAAGAGCTAATTCAGGGGAGGGGGGAATGAAAATACCAGTTACCCTCGAAATTCCAAATTGTTTTTTTTACACATGGGCAGCACTGGTAAGGTAAGACCAGACCCTACATACTTTATATACAAATGAAAAGAAACCTTATTATTGTGTGTATTTTAACCGCTTGCCGACGGCTGATCAGCAATTAACGGCGACAGAGTGGCTCTGTAACACGAATCGCCTTCATACGACGGCGGCCGCGATACAGAGCCACTGTGAGCGCGCGCGCTCACTGTGTTCGGGGGGGGCCAGGGAGCGGGTGCGGCGGCTTCGATTGCCGCCGGCCACCCGCGATGCCCCCCCCGGAGTGAAGGAGCGGAGGTCCGTGTAAGTAAACACGGACCTCCGCTCTGTGTGAGGGGGAAGGGCTGTGATCACAGCCTTCCTTTACGTGAAGGCTGTGACCACTTCCCTTCCCCAGCTAGGCAAGCCCCCACACAGTTAGAACACGCCCAGGGAACATAGTTAACCCTTAGCGCACCCCCTGCAGGTTAACCCCTTCACTGCCAATGGCATTTACACAGTAATCAGTGCATTTTTATAGCACTGATCGCTGCATAAATGCCAATGGTCCCAAAAAAGTGTCAAAACGTTCCGAAATGTCCGCCCCAATATCACAGTACCGCAAAAAATCGCAGATCGCCGCCATTTTTAGTAAAAAATAAAAAAAAATTAAAAACCCCAAAAATGAATTCTCATCACCCGTAAACGCGACCACTTTTGCGCAAACCAATCAATAACGCCGATTGCGATTTTTTTTATCGCAAATATGAGGAAGAATATAAATCGGCCAAAAACGGTGAAAAAAAATGTTTTTTTATATTTTTTTTTTGGATTTGTATTTTAGGAAAAAGTAAGAAATTTGGGTTTTTTTGCAAAATTGTCGCTCTTCTTTTGTTTATGGCGGCGATCAGAAATGAGGCAGCGGTGATCAAATACCACCAAAAGAAAGCTCTATTTGTGGGAAAAAAAGGACGCAAATTTCGTTTGGGTACAACGTCGCACGACCGCGCAATTGTCAGTTAAAGCGACGCAGCGCCGAATCGCAAAAAGGGCTCCGGTCCTAAAGCTGGAAATCCTTCCGGGGCTGTAGTGGTTAAGTAAACCTAGCAAAAATGTGCATTTGATGAAAAATATTGTTAAACAGATTGACAAAAGTATGTCAAAATGATCATTAGATATATATATAATTGACAACCTCTCTCCTTTCCCATCATCTGATTTTCTCTATTTGTCTGTTAATTCATAGGTGGTCTCTATGACCAAAAAAAAAAAGACTTTGGAGGCTGTTGTTGGCACAGCCAGACTTTTACAGAAATATCAGGATTTGCAAATGCCTTTGGCTGTTTATATTTTGGCTCTACTAATCAGTCTGACTTAAAGAGTAACTACCCCTTTCTTGAGAAAAAAACAATTCCCTCTGGGTGATCAATGCACATGATATGTTTCAAGGAATTTAACAAACTTTGTAGGAGACTTCCACCTTGCTTGCTCTAAAGAAATAGTTGTTTGTTTCACCATTTTCTGTGCAGACTGAATCTGAATGGGGGGAACTGGTTCATTAAAATTACCCGGTGCACTCCCTGTGTTGTAAAGAGAAAAGCTGCAGGGTCTGCATCCCTTTATTAGTATATATGCCATGGGGAGCGTTTCATGAAAACTGAAATTCCTATTGAAGGGGGTGACTAAAATTTGATTTGTATCTTAGTGAAGACTTCTGGAAAAATCAATGAGCCAAATCACACAACAGAAAATGCCATTTATGGGGGCAATCTGTGAACCAACAGTTTACAGAACAGCTCCAGGTTGGCATATTGCATTTAAATTTTGCTGAACATTACAGTGTCAAAGATTGAAAAGGAGGGATAATTTTTAATAACATTAAATTATAATACTGTGTTGCAATTGTATATTGTACGAGGGGCATTCAAGTCAAACTGGGACTTTTAATTTTACAGGTATAAAAAGGGATGATAGTGTGGCGGTACTACATGCAAGTGGCAAGTGTGTCATATAATTAATAGGCAGCACACATGTCGGGGGGGAGGCAGTCCAGAAACCGTTAATGAAGATAGCAGACAACAGCGTTAGTGTGTGCATGGAACAGCATGTGGTGATGAAGTTTCCTGTGAACAAAGGCGTAAAACCCACGGATTTTTACAGAAGACTTCAAGCACAGCACGGTGATGAGACAATTGCATCTGCAGGGAAAGTGATGGCAAGTGTTTTTTGGGGCAAACATGGCGTTATTCATGTGGATTTTCTACACTGTGGTGCCAGTATCTACAGTGAATAAAAATAGCGCCTGTAAAGCACCTAAAATACTCCCCTCAATTCACCCCAGTGTGAAGGCCCGAGTGCTTTCACACTGGGGCGGTATGCTTGCAGGACAGAAAAAAAAGTCCTGCAAGTAGCATCTTTGGGGTATAAACCATATACACCGCTCCTCCATCGCCCCTGCCCATTGAAATGAATGGGCAGTGCTTTCGAATCAACTGAAAACTGCTTCAGAAGCGCTGCGCGCCGGTGCTTTTAACCCCTTCTTAGGGGATAAAAGCACCCTGCTGCCTGAATAGCGACGCCAAAGCACCGCTATAACAGCGGTAAAGCGTCGCTAGTTTACCGCTACCTCCCCCAACGCCCCAGTGTGAAAGTAGCCTTACCATCGTGTTTTGAGTGATGTGCATATGTTTTTGAAGAAACAGATGGCCTGGTTTGCTCTCTAAGGGCATCTTGTTTCTCCTGGACAACACACAAGCCCATACTGCTCACCCCACTGCATGCACATTACAGCAACTCGGCTGGGAGATATTACCACATCCTCCTTACACCCCGGACCACGTTCTGAGTGATTTCCACCTGTTTGGACCCCTAAAAGAGTTCCTCGGAGGTCAACATTTCAGCACTGTTGACGAAGTGAAGCAGGCTCTCCTAGGATGGTTTAGGTGTACTGACAAACCTATGCCAAAGCTTTCCAGGCATTAGTTAAATGCTGGGATAAGTGTATAAATGTAGAAGGGGAGTATGTTGAAAAATAAATGCAGTTTCAACTTCTTGAAATTTGTTCTTTTATTAACCACTTCCCTACCTCTGTCAGAAGCTATTTACCACGTGATCAGCTGTGATAGCTGATCACAGTGTAAATAGGAAGAGCCACATATCGGCTTTTCCTCTACTTGCATCTGCAGATGTGACTAGATGAGATCCGGACAGCGGCTCGTCTGACAGGGAGGGGGGTCTGCGCTGATTGTTTATCAGCGCAGCACCCCAAGGATTGCCACCCAAGGCCACCAGGGAACCCACCTAGAGAATGCCCACCCATGGACCACCAGGGAGACCACAACGGAAACCCACCCTGACCACCAGGGAGCCCACCCAGGGACCACCAGGTAAGGGGCACAGTGCCCAACAGGGATGGCACTCAGTGCCTATCTTGGATGACACCCAGGACCACCAGGGAATGCCTGCATAAAAGTGCCATCAATCATTGCCGCCTATCAGTGCCCACCAGTGCCACCTATCAGTGCCCAGTGCCACCTATCAGTGCCCATCAGTGCTGCCTATGAGTGCCCATCAGTGCCGCTAATCAGTGCCACCTATCAGTGCCCGTCAGTGCTGCTTATCAATGCCGCCTATCAGTGCTAAATATATGTGCCTCATCATCAGTGCCTCCTCATCAGTACTGCCTCATCAGTGCCCATCAGTGATGGAGAAAACTTACTAATTTACAAACTTTCGCGACAGAAACAAAGAAAAACTTTTTTTTTTCAAAATTTTCAGTCTTGTTTTATTTGTAACACAAAAAATAAAACCCCCAGAGGTGATCAAATACCACCAAAAGAAAGCTTTATTTGTGGGGAAAAAAAAGATAAAAATTTTGTTTGGGTACAACGGCGCATGACAGCGCAATCGTCATTCAAAATGTGACAGCGCTGAAAGCTGAAAATTGGTCTGGGCGGGAAGGGGGGTACGTGCCTGGTATTGAAGTGGTTAAATAAACTCTTGAAAGCCCCTTGTATTATAACAGTTTGTGTAGCAATTGTATATGCTGTATTTTTTTTTATTTGCTGTATTTTTTCCATGAAAGTGAAGTCACCCATTTAGGTTTTCAAGTTTAATTTGATTAGACTTTAAAAAGAGCAGTGGTAGTGTACACGGTTTAGTGTCCCTATAAAAAGGTTGCAAGTTTTATGAAATGTGAAGTCAGTATGTCACAGGATGATTACTGATTGGCTGTTATAAGTTACTGCACTTCCTGCCAATCTTAGCCTTATTCTATAAAACTATTTTACCTTTTTAGATTAGATTATTTAATCTATGGTTTGTTGAGGATGAATAAACACGTGTAATAATACCCATGCTAAAGGTTCTCCTAAATGCTGCTGTCAAACTCGTCTTTTGATTTAACTTTCTTGTTTACATTCAATAAAATATTCTGATTTCCTTGCTTCCTACATTTCTCAAATATTTGCACCTTTTATCTTCCCTGCTTCTTAGGCAGCCTATTATAGATTATTTTGTTTTTCGAGCGGAGTGATCAATACAACCTCCCACGTACCAATTATAAAAAAAAAGAAAAAACAGCTACAGTATACCGAGGATTATTAGTATGAATGGAAACGAATTCGATTGTATTAGCATAACCACAACATGCAAATGTTTTTTGTTTTTTTTTAACATGTCTTCGAACAATGAGCGATGAAATCTGATTGGTTGGTAAGAGAAACACTTCCTTTTTTCTTTGGCCCTTGTGGTAATAAATACTGCACACACCTTTCATCCAATAATTGCTTTAACTAATAAACGGCATGTAAAGCTCCATAAGGGACTATCTTGCTGTCTCTAATGGCAGGAAAAGGGTAAAGTCATTTTGCAATGCTTTGCTGGGCCCTCTGGCAGAGGAGAAGTTGGTTATTTGTGCCAAGGTGAAATACGTGTCTCTCTCCAGAACAAAGCATTACAGAAAACCATATAGATCATGTCCCTGCCTCCCTCTCTCTCTTCTGCTCAAGCCCCCTGTTTACTGGTGCATGTCCTTTCTGTGCTTACACAAAAAAGATAAAGTACAGAGCATTTCAAAGTATTTGCGGTGAAGCTCACAGGGATTTAACTCTTGTGCGCACAGTCTACCTACTTATAGCTGGTCGTGAGTAGAAAAACAACATCGTGATCATTAAAGCTGAAATCCAACCTTGCCTTCTGTTTTGCACAGTTGTACAGTCTCCTTTCCTGTATCAAAAATGCTTAGTCTGATTTCACTGCACACTGTGAGCTTTTCTCAGTGTGCATTAGCGGCTGTAGCAAGTCAGAGTTTGCCTCATTTCCAGGCTGGAAGACATTCAGTTTTATTCAGCCCTTTCCTCCCCAGTCTGACTGTCCTTGGCCCACCACTTTCATTCATCGGATTTCAGTTCTTTCATTTGTGGATGCTAAGCATCCCATGTTCATGTTACTAAGGGCAGTAGGCATGCAAATGCCAGCCTAGGAATACCCTCTCCTCCAGAGTGATATCCACCCATTAAAGCATTTTGATAACTCCTCCCAAGAGCCAGTCCGCTGCTTGCAATAGGGCTAGAGGCTCTTGAGAGGAATGCTGCTCTGTTTGCATTGCACAGAGGAGCACAGAGACCCAGTGATGACATTACTGGGTTTACAATAAAGTGTGTCATAATAATAGAAAGGTTTAACCACTTCAGCCCCGGAAGGATTTACCCCCTTCCTGACCAGAGCACTTTTTGCGATATGGCACTGCGTCGCTTTAACTGACAATTGCGCGGTCGTGCATCACTGTACCCAAACAAAATTGACATCCTTTTTTCCCCACAAATAGAGCTTTCTTTTGGTGGTATTTGATCACCTCTGTGGTTTTTATTTTTTGCAGTATAAAAAGAGCGACAATTTTGAAAAAAACATTTTTTTTTACTTTTTGCTATAATAAATATCCAAAAAAAAAAAATGTAAAAAAACAAATTTCTTCCCCAGTTTAGGCCAATATGTATTCTTCTATATATTTTTGGTACATAAAATTGCAATAAGCATTTATTGATTGGTTTTCACACAAGTTATCGCGTCTACAAACTATGGGAATAGATTTATGGCATTTTTATCATTCTTGGTAATGGCGGTGCTCTGCAATTTTTAACGGGACTGCACTATTGCGATGGACAGATTGGACACTTTTGACACTTTTTTGGGACCATTGACATTTATACAGAGATCAGAGCTCTAAATAGCCACTGATTACTGTATAAATGTCACTGGCAGAGAAGGGGTTAAACTGTAGGGGGCGATCAAGGGGTTCAATTTGTTCCTTCAGTGTGTTCTAACTGTGTGGGGGCTGGGCTGGCAGGGGCATGACAGATCTCACTGTTCCCGAATACAGAGAACAGTAGATCACTGTCATGTCCCCTGACAGAATTGGGAACCGCTGTGTTTACATTGGCGGTTCCCTATTCTGCCTCTGTATTAGGCGATCGCGGGTCACCGGAGAAGATAAAGTCTGCCCGACCCGCGGGTACACTCACACAGCGTGTGGCAGCCACGAGAGTGTGCTGGCGGTGACGCGTGCCCGCCCACAACTACATGAACCGCCGTAACTATACGGCGATTCACACATGGATGCCAACCTGCCGCAGTAAATGTGCGTGAGCCAGTCAGGAACCGGTTAGTTTTAAAAAATTAACTAGCATGGTAAATATGGAGGGAAAAAAAAGGCAAAATATACGAGGTGGTATCAAAACGTTTTGAGACTAGCCCTGTGTACAAGAAAGTACTTTTTTATCTATGGTTACACACCATCACCTTCAAAATACTCCCCTTGCACAGTATTATAGCACTCCCAGCTTTCCTGCCTCTTCTGGAATGTGTCCTGCAAGTCTTCCTTTCGAAACATGTCAAGTACAAGTTGCCGAATGGTTTTGACATTTTCGGGGATTGAGCTCGCTGAAGGTCTTCCCGATCTTTTGTCGTCTTCCAGTGATGTCCTCCCACTCTTGACGCGCATGTGGCACTCAAAACACCTTGAATGACTCTGTAAGGAACTATCCGGGGCCATTGGCAGACCTATGTGTGGTCGCACGTAGCATGTGCGCGCGCCTGTGCACGTGTGCGCGCGTATGCGCCGGCAATGGCACCAAAGACGGCCATTTAAGCAGCTAGCACCCAGCGCTGTCCGCTCTACAGCATTCTGGCACCTGTAATCCCCCCAGCATTTTTTCGGAGAGACTTCCTGTTCCTGTGACCCTGGCTGTCCTGTGGACTTTTTTGCTTTCTGCCTGCCCTGACCTCGGATTGTTTACGACCATTCTTCTGCCTGTGCCCTCTTGTACTTCAGCCGCCTGCACGTTACTGACCCAGCCTTTACCCGACGACCCGTTTGCCTGCTCCTTCTGTACCTCTCTGCCTGCCAGTTGCCGATCCGGACCGCACCACTAACCTTCAGCCTGCATGAGCTTCAGCGGACCTATACCGGTCATCAGAGACTTGTCCAGCCCTCGTGCCCCTTCTGCTCCTGAGCTCCCTGTCTGCACTACCAGGGGTTCTCGAACCAGGGCCACAAGAGAGGTTGCCCCCGCATAAGCCAGACTCAACCACCAGGTACGTGAGACTCATTGCAGCATCAACGTAAACTTGCCAAATCAGGTCATATGTCTCTGCATCAGATTTGTTCTTTGTTCTAACTTGCTACCCATGATGAAATAGTACACGTGGTCAGAATAGCACCAGTTGCACAGCTCCCAATGTACACAGGACGATGTCTTTTGGCACACTGACTTATGAAGTTCGGAACTCCCTGTGACTATGGGTACAGCCCTGTGCTGCCATCTGTTGGTCTGTTACAAAACTAGTTTTGAAACCTTTTGGTACCACCTTGAAAGCATATTAAACTTTAGTTTTGAATGAAAATAATTTCTTTCTCTGTAGAACAAACAAGGGCTACGTATTAATAACAATATAATCTAAAGCTGATGTAGAAAACCCTACAAATGCATGAAGCTGAACAGAATTGCATAATTTTATGATAAACCCACATTTTTTTTAATCAAATGTTTGATTTTTGCCTATTTTATCCTTTGGCACTTCTCATTCATGCTGATTTACTGCAGCTTCTGTGCAGGCACTACCTGTCTGCATCTATGTACTCCAACTATGGCTGCACATCATTTTTCATGGCTGGTTTCCTGATGGTGTGCCCAAAAGACCATGTCTGCGTAAAGTGTGTTGAAAAAGCCCCTTGTAGTCTCTATTAGAAGCCAGTGTGACAGGTGGACAACAAAGAAGAACAGAGTTTTATCATCCTACAACATCCTGCACAGGCGCCAGTACAGGACCTGGTAGGCTCACATTGTGTAAGTTCATCTGCCAGTCTTTGCCAGCACCACCCTGGTTTCTGTCTTGCTCACCATTTCTACATTTCTTGTTATTTCAGTTTGTAACTGGCCTTCACAAATTCCATGGCATCTAAGTAATTAGTGATCTTGCCTTGTAGCCTGGGGTGCTGGGTTTGATCTCTAGCAAGAACACTATCTGCATAAATTTTATATGTTCCTTGGATGTTTGTGTGAGTTTCAATCCAAAAACAGAGTAGATTAAAGGGATACTAAAGTCTAATTTTTTTTCTTTAAAAATAATAAACATGTTATATTTACCTGCTCTGTGAAATGGTTTTGCACAGAGCAACCCAGATCCTCCTCTTCTCTGGTCCCTCTTCGGTGCTCTTGGCTCCTACCTCCTGTCGAATGCCCACACAGCAAGCAGCTTGCTATGGGGGCACCAGAGCCGAGCTGCAGCTCCCTGTGTCCATTCAGACTCTGTCCATTCGGCCCCCTCTCTTCTGATTGGCTAACTGACTTTGATCGACAGCAGCGGGAGCCAATGGCGCCGTTGCTGTGTCTCAGCCAATCAGGAGAGAGAGTCCCGGATGGATGAGGCACTTGTGCACATCGCTGGACAGAGATGGAGCTCATGTAAGTATTGGGGGGCTGTTACAAGCAGAAGTTTTTTTTATCTTAAGCACTTAAGGCCCGGAAGGATTTCCCACTTTAGGACCAGAGAACTTTTTGCGATTCGGCACTGCGTCGCTTTAACTGACAATTGCGCAGTCGTGCAATTTTGTACTCAAACGAAATTGACGCCCTTTTTCTTTCCCATAAAAAGAGCTTTCTTTTGATGTTATTTGATCCCCTCTGCGTCACTTCTGATCACCGCTATTAACAAAAAAAGAGTGGCAATTTTGAAAAAAAAAACAATATTTTTTACTTTTTGCTATAATACTTATCCAAAAAAAAATATAAAAAAACAAATGTATTCATCAGTTTTAGCCGATATATATTCTTCCTCATATTTGTGGTAAAAAAAATTGCGATCGGCTTTCATTGATTGGTTTGTGCAAAAAATGCCACGTTCACAAACCATGAGAATTAATTCATGGCGTTTTTACTATTTTTTTTTTAAATAGTAATGGTCTTGATCTGTGATTTTTATCGGGACTGTGATATTGCAGTGGACATGTGGGACATTTTTGACACTTTTTTGGGACCAATGACATATATACAGCGATCAGAAATTTAAATATCCACTGATTACTGTATAAATGTCATTGGCAGTGAAGGGGTTAACCTGCAGGGGGCGATCAAGGGGTTAACTGTGTTCCCTAGGCATATTCTAACTGTGAGGGGGCTGGGCTGCCAGGGGCATAAGAGATCTAACTGATCCCAGTGACATGGATCAGTAGATCTCTTACATACCGCCTGACACAGTGGGAAACTGCCGTGTTTACATCCCCGTTTTTCTTCTCTGCCAGGCAATCGCAAGTAGTCCACGGCCACACTGCTGCGGAGTGCAGCGGGCATGAGAGCGCTCCACCATTTATAGACGGTGATTGCGCTACAGCGCCACTCTGCAGCAGTAAATGTACGCGGACCAGTCCAGAACCGGTTAAGGCATAGAATGCCTTAAGATAAAAAAAAACCTTCTCCCTTTACAACCACTTTAATTGGCTTCCACTTAGGGTGGTCTTAAGCCCTGTACACACGATTTTCATAAGACGACCGATTGTCCAAAATTCTTACCGTCTTGCAGTATTCATTATTATCGGTAATTCCGAAAAATTCAAATTCAGTTTGTTCCATTCATATAGCTGCGGTATTCGTTATAGGGAATTCGGAAAAAATTTAATTTGGTTTGCTCCATTCGTATAGATGTGGTATTCGTCATTTTGAAAATTCGTAAATTTGGATAAATTCATATTCATTCGTTACATTAACTAATAGGCAATTCTTTAGAATTTTCAGACTATTGTTCTTACTTTTGGATCTTCATTCTTCGAAATTTGGATTTACGTTTTTTCAGATTATTGTATTTTTATTTTTACGGATTTTCGAATATCGGATTTTATTTTTTTCCGATTTTTGTTCTTTTCAAAAATCTGTTTTTGGAAAAATTTCTGAAACAGTTTTTCGTTATGCGGATGTTTCTGAGTTTTGACGAAAAATTAATTCGGAACAAAATTAATTGCACATGTCTACAGATTAGGCTGAATTGATGGGCACTGGTGAGGCTGCACTGATGGGCACTGGTGAGGCTGCACTTATGGGCACTGGTGAGGCTGGATTGATGGGCACTTGTGAGGCTGCACTGGTGAGGCTGGATTGATGGGCACTGGTGAGGCTGCATTGATGGGCACTGGTGAGGCTGCCTTGATGGGCACTGATCAGGCTGCACTGATGGGCACTGGTGAGGCTGCACTTATGGGCACTGGTGAGGCTGCATTGATGGGCACTGGTGAAGCTAAGCGGTTTTTCGTTATTTGGATGTTTCCGAATTTTGACAAAAAACAAATTTGGCATGAAATGAATTGCACATGTCTACTGATCAGGCTACATTGATGGACACTGGTGAGGCTGCATTGATGGGCACAGATCAGGCTTAGCTGATGAGCACTGAACAGGCTGCATTGATTGGCACTGAACAGGATGCATTGATGAGCACTGTACAGGCTGCATTGATGGGCACTGATGAGGCTGCATTGATGGGCACTGATGAGGCTGCATTAATGGACACTGGTGAGACTGCATTGATGGACACTGATCAGGCTGCATTGATGGACAATGGTCAGGCTTAGCTGATGGGCACTGGTGATGCTGCATTGATGGACATTGAACAGGCTGCATTGATCGGCATTGATCAGGCTGCATTGATGGACACTGGTGAGATTGCATTGATGGGCACTGATCAGGCTTAGCTAATGGGCACTGAACAGGCTGCATTGATGGGCACTGAACAGATTGTATTCATTGGCACTGAACAGGATGCATTGATTGTCACTGATCAGTCTGCATTGATGGACACTGGTGAGCCTACACTGATGGGCACTGATGAGGCTGAGCTGATGGGCACTGATGAGGCTGCATTGATGGGCACTGGTGAGGCTGCACTGATGGGCATTGATTAGGCTGCATTGATGGGAACTGATCAGGCTGCACTGATGGCCACTGGTGAGGCTGCACTGATGGGCACTGATGAGGCTGAGCTGATGGGCACTGATGAGGCTGCATTGATGGGCACTGGTGAGGCTGCATTGATGGGCATTGATTAGGCTGCATTGATGGGAACTCATCAGGCTGCACTGGTGAGGCTGCACGGATGATGGAAAGGTCTTCATTCATAGATCATGCTTAATTCATATAAGCTGTAATATGGCTTTTATGACTAGTGGAGTGGAACGGAAAGGGTGGGCATAGTCAAGCACTTTTGATGACAGCCTGTGACAGTTCCTGAGTTCTATTATTCTCTGCTGCATTGGCAAGATGGGAAACAATTGGAGGACAAAAGGTTTCTACTGAGCTAGAAGACAGAAGCACAAGAGACACATTACACTGATGGTAATGCATTTCCCTTGTCCTTAATTGTAATATTTTGTAGGTAAATTTAAGCTTTAAATACATATGAACCCCAACTTAATGGCTATAAGATAGCTAACGCACTTTGGGGCTGATTTACAAAAAGGATACAGACTGTTCATGATGCAAGGTAATGTTCCCTTAGCTTAGTGAATGTGGTAAGAATTCACTTTGCAGAGAGTACCCAATCATGTGCAAGGGAAATAAAATTGCATGTGGTTGGATGATGGAAGTCATCAAAACTTCACATCATTCACTAAAAGAAAAGTTGATTACAAGGTGAACAGTCTATTTGTCTTTAGTAAATTGACCCCTTCATTTATTACAGGTACTTATATAGCACCAACAATTTATGCAATACTTTTTGTCTATTTGTCTATTTGCCTTTAGTAAATTGACCCCTTCATTTATTACAGGTACTTATATAGCACCAACAATGTATGCAATACTTTACAAATACAGTATATATCGTACATTCACATCAGTCACTGCCCTCAAGATGCTTACATTCATTCATACACATACTAAGGCCAATTTAGGCATGAGCCACTTAACCAACCAGCATGTCTTAGGAGTGTGTGAGGACACCAGAGTACCTGGAGAAAACCCACGCAGGCGCAGAGAGAAAATATAAACTCCATGGAGGTGGTGCAGTACTTGGGATTCGACCCAACAACCCTAGTGCTGTTAGGCAGAAGCACTAACCTCTTAGCCACTGTGCTGCCTTTCTACTATATGATTGATTTCACCTTTTTAATCCTTCCTTTGCATTTCAGTGCCGCTGATCACCTTTGCAGTAATTGCCTGCCTACATGCATGCACCCCAGCGATGGCTGCACATAATTTCTCAGGGATGATTTCCTGATAGTGACCCCAGTGGACCATGTCTATGAAAAGTGTGTTGAAATGGCCACTTGTAGTCTCTATCAGGAGCCAGAGTGACAACAAAGAAAAACAATTCTGAGACCAGAATAGAGTGTTGTCATCCTATCACAGGAAGTGCCTAAACAAGATCCAATGCAGGATCGCAAGTTAGGGTAAGCTGCAGACCTAAAAATACTGAAAACTACTTTTTAAATCACATTAACATGTTAGGGCTTAATTGAAACTATTGTGATTGGGTTTACATATACTTACAGAGGCAAACAATGAGAATGCTTATAAAATATTGCTTTAAGGACCGGATCTAGTTAATAATAATGCATTCAGTATATCCTTAAACGTGACTGCCTTTAGTTTGGTCAGAAAACAAATTCATCTTATTCAGGAGAAGATGCTCTTTTGTTTTGGCTGTCTATTGTCACGATAAATAAATGCGCAGCTCGTTGAGATCTGCTGGAGTCAGCAGGGGGCATTGCAAGACTCAGAATCTTGAACATGCAACGGGCCCAAAGTCTCTTATTAATAATAACAGGCTCACTCACCGTCACAGGTTTGTAGTGCCGTTATGCAGTGGCCTTTCAGAATAAACCAGATAGGGAACAGGGACATCTCATGGGGATGGGGGCGGTTAATCACACTTAAATGAAGCCTAAAGCTCCAGGGAGATTTTGCTTGTAATGAGAAGAATGGACTGGAGAGGCACACTTCAAGGAACAAGTGACTTGCTGTTTTCTAATTACAATGTGGGACACATACATTATCTGCGAAGTGTACATTTATATTGGATAGCTGCATCTGTGTATGATGCAGGGTGAACTCAGTATTAGACAGTCAGGCAAGGGTAATGCATGTCAACATACCATGTGTCCTAAAGGATTACTGGGAATGATTGGTAGGATTCTGCTTGGTCATGAGTTCTTCTTTTTGACCCATGTGTGTTTGTATGAATAATCCTATTTAATACAGTACATAATAAAATATGCAGGTTTTGATTATATAGGGACTGCTGGATATTTATGGCATCCTCATTCTTTGTCAGTTTAGGAACCAAATTCAATGCCGTATATTACATACATGTTGTTATGCTCACCACGGTTGAAAAACAGGATTCAAAAAAACCTTTTGCTGGTAACAATAATCAAATGCCTGTAAGTACTGATACAATTGCAACTGAATGAAAATAATGGTAGAACATGTCACACTTTAAGGACGTTGCGGTCTTAAGCAGCCTTGTTAGTTTGGCCTTCAAAACAAGTCCCCAAAAATATTAACTGAGGGTTAATTCTCCTGCCAAGTTGCTAGAAATTTTCAGTTTCCAAGCACTACTAGCATGATGTTTCTGCATTAGCAAAATGATACTACTGTGCCTGGAAAAAAAAGCTGAACAAGCCAGTTCATGGCTACAGTTGGGGTTGGAAATGAGATCTTGAGTCTGGTTGAAAG
The DNA here is from genome assembly GCA_018402905.1 of Glandirana rugosa. Classification (NCBI taxonomy): domain Eukaryota; kingdom Metazoa; phylum Chordata; class Amphibia; order Anura; family Ranidae; genus Glandirana; species Glandirana rugosa. The sequence continues at coordinate 1,655,212 of BLSH010009063.1, read as the reverse complement.
AATATACCATTGGGATCCTTGTTTGCAAAACTGATTAATCAAATTTTGGTGAACTACGTTTCTTAAATTCTTTACCAAAATGATCACTTTTTGGTAGATGAATTTGTTATATCAGTCTGTATACTTCCTGTGGCCTTTATGGAGAGTCCCAATGTAAAAGTTGTATTTGTATTTATTTTTATTATCATGGAGGATACAACAAGAGGAGCTGGAATGTGTGAAGGTCAGCAGGAGCACTTTAGGCTCTTAGGTGGAGAGGTGCCAGATTGGGCTTTATGCTAGGGAGATCCTGCTGTTGGAATATCCAAGACATATAATAAGACAGAGAGCTGACTCAGCTTGCCAAGTTTCACCTGTAACTAAAATGTGGACTTTTGGGTAGAATGAACTTGAATAGACCAACTCCCTGGAACTGCACCTTCTCTGAGCAGGGGCGTAGATAGGGGATAAGAGGGTCAACACTTCTCAAAGGCATCCTGGTTGGCAGCAGTTTAAGACACTAGTGTTGCACAGCCTCTACATTCTTCTGTGTCTCACTACTGTTGACAAGACAGCACAGTAGGGAGATGACAGAGGAGCACTCTTGTTAGAGCACTGGCAGCCAGACTTTGGCCCTGCCCACAGGCAAGAAGGACATGCCAGGGACAGTGTGGGATGCTAAAGTTAATTAGTGAGACTGGTAGCAAGTAGAAAGAGCCTTTTGGTACAGAAAGAAATAACAGCCCACACAAACAAATTATGCAGGAGGTTGCAAGCCAGGCTCCCCTGAGACTCTTTGCTGGTTTAAGCCACGGCAGCTGATCTCTTATGATTTTTTCCTTCTCAAACAACCTATTTCACTATTTGACCTTATAAGCACAGCTATGAGGCCATCTATGACTTAAATATGGTGTTTGCATGGGAAGACCAAATGCTGCATACAGCCACCCACAAACATGAATGGCTGTTAATGACGGTATGCAAGCATGCCGGTACTCGCGTAAATCCATGGCCTAGTATAGCATACGGATGTGTTTCCCAAATGCAGAAAGTTTGCTTTGGGGGAGCACATCTGTATTCTATATATGGGTTTACATGAGGACTTACAAAAAACAAACAAACAAACTCCTGTGCTTGAGATGAATGTTCCAGCAGTGGAGAACCTTAGGTTTTCGACATCTTAAATCTAGGCAAGACTTTGCAGCCCCTGAGGACTGAGGAAGCCCAAAGAACACTGGAAAAACAAAAATCAGAGGGCGCACCAGTTTTGTTCATTAACTTAATTTTTTGAAGAAATAAAACAAATATGTACTCACAAACAGCACATGATATCAAACTCATCAATATCCACATTCATCCGCACACTTTTGTCCACTGCGCCAATCCCAGCATAGGGTTCCAATTGCTGATGAAGAGGGTACCTACCCTTGAAACACGTCAAGCAACCATTAGAGGACTGTTATACTCATGTGAAGTCTTTCATGTCTATGGGCAGCTGTATGCAGCACCTGGGCTTCGGGGTTCAGATATATGCCTGTATTTATGCTGTACAATACCTCATACATCAGTGTGTATGAGACCTTCGGGTACAAGGACTGTGGAATATGTAACTGTGCAGGTTCAAATTTCAAGCCCCATCCCACTGTTAGCACAGTTCTGCCAGACCTATGATTTGTCACAAGGTTGAACTCCCCGCCAGGAAAAAAATTATCCAATATGGGCCACCCCACTAACTCAGCCTATAAGTCAGCACCCAGGCAATCATAGCTCAACCCCTGTAGTTCACTGGACTACAGAAGGGGTTACGATCAACCAGCCTGATAGTGCTGCCTCTTCTTGATTGATTCCCAGCACAGTTAACAACTACATGGCTTAACAGTCAATATGCTTAAATCGGTTGCTTTATTTGCTTTTATTTACATGATACAGGCTGCGATAATGGCAATGATGAGGTATGAGACACTATTAAGTGAACAAAGTGACTCCTGCTCCAATGAAGTTTATGACTCTTTCATTAAATAGTCATTTTAATAAAAGGTATAATTTAAGTGACAGCCTTCCACCTCATACATGAAGGTCTAGAAATACATACTATATATGCAATGTATTGATACATTTAATTCGTAATATAATAACATGTCTTTCCTCTTATGATTACTGTCACATAATCAGATGGGGTTGTAGGAAGTGAGGTTAGTTAACACGTCTAATTTTTCCCACGCAGATTGAAATCACAGACTGTAAACTTATAACACAGATGTCAAAAAAGAAGATGATTAAACAGTCATAAGAATATCAGAAGGAGAAAGCTCATGTTTCTCATAAATCAGACTCATTTCAAAGATATCACATAAAGTGAGAGCAAGCGTGTGTACCTCATTAGTCAGCCTGCTTAAAAAAAAAAAAAAATATATATATATATATATATATATACATTTATATATATATATATACATACATAATCTCACAAGTGAGTACACCCCTCACATTTTTGTAAATATTTTATTATATCTTTTCATGTGACAACACTGATGAAATGACACTTTGCTACAATGTAAAGTAGTGAGTGTACAGCTTGTATAACAGTTAAATTTGCTGTCCCCTCAAAATAACTCAACACACAGCCATTAATGTCTAAACCACTGGCAACAAAAGTGAGCACAACCCTAAGAGAAAATGTCCAAATTAGGCCCAAAGTGTGAATATTTTGTGTGGCCACCATTATTTTCCAGCACTGCCTTAACCCTTTTGGGCATGGAGTTCACCAAAGCTTCACAGGTTGCCACTGGAGTCCTCTTCCACTCCTCCATGACGACATCAAGGAGCTGGTGGATGATAGAGACCTTGCAATCCTCTACCTTTTGTATGAGGATATCCCACAGATGCTTGGCCAGTCCTTCACCTTTACTCTCAGCTTCTTTAGCAAGGCAGTGGTCGTCTTGGAGGTGTGTTTGGGGTCGTTATGTTGGAATACTGTCCTGCGGCTCAGTCTCCAAAGTGTGGAGATCATGCTCTGCTTCCGTATGTCACAGTACATGTTGGCATTCATGGTTCCCTCAATGAACTGTAGCTCCCCAGTGCCGGCAGCCCTCATGCAGCCCCAGACCATGACACTCCCACCACCATGCTTGACTGTACACTCCTCATTTGGTCACACCACACACGCTTGAGACCATCAGAACCAAATAAGTTTAGCTTGGTCTCATCAGACCACAGGACACAGTTCCAGTAATCCATGTACTTAGTCTACTTGTCTTCAGCAAACTGTTTGAGGGCTTTCTTGTGCATCATCTTTAGAAGAGGCTTCCTTCTGGGACAACAGCCATGCAGACCAATTTGATGCAGTGTGAGGCGGATGGTCTGAGCACTCACAGGCTGACCCCCCACCCCTTCAACCTCTGCAGCAATGCTTGCAGCACTCATATGTCTATTTCCCAAAGACAACCTCTGCATATGACACTGAGCACGTGCACTCAACTTCTTTGGTCGACCATAGCTAGGCCTGTTCTGAGTGGGACCTGTCCTGTTAAATGCTGTATGGTCTTGGCGACCATGCTGCAGCTCAGTTTCAGGGTCTTGGCAATATTCTTATAGCCTAGGCCATATTTATGTAGAGCAACAATTCTTTTTTCAGATCCTCAGAGTTCTTTGCCATGATGTGCCATGTTGAACATCCAGTGAGCAGTATGAGAGCGTGAGACCAAATTTAACACACCTACTCTCTTGAGACCTTGTAACACTAACGAGTCACATGACACCGGGGAGAGAAAATGGCTAATTGGGCCCAATTTGGACATTTTCACTTATGGGTGTATTCACTTTTGTTGCCATCGGTTTAGACATTAATGTCTGGTTGTGAAGTTATTTTGAGGGGACAGCAAATTTACACTGTTATATAAGCTGTACACTCACTACTTTACATTGTAGCAAAGTGTCATTTATTCAGTGCTGTCACATGAAAAAATATAATAAACAATTTACAAAAATGTGAGGGGTGTACTCACTTTTGTGAGATACTGTATATATATATATATATATATATATATATATATATATATACACACACACACACACAGTATTAACAGGATGATTATTTGCCCATATGATCAAGTTCAGCAATGAGAGCCAATGCAATGGCAAATAATACTTACGGCCCATTTACACCAGATGCACGTCAAGGTGCTGGCTTGCTTGTTTTTGCTTTTTGAAACCTGACAGTTCATTTACCACAATGTGCAGCAGTACGTTTTGGTGTGTTATAGCATGACTGCTTGCATTGTGTAAAAATGCAAAGTCCCACTTTTTTCAGCAAACATCAATGCAGGTCATGGGGCTGGTGAGAGCCCTTAGGCTTACAGCTGCGGATGAGAGCAGCTAGGTGCAGCTACTAGCCCTGTTCACTATAATGACAGGTCACCGGCAGCCGCAGATATTCCCGGCTGTCCGCACAGCCAGCAGTTACTTGCGGTGTGCGCAGCTATCACTGCAGGTAATCGTTGGCTGTGTGTAGAGCCATGATTATCTGAGGCTGTTGGCGACCTGCAATTATAGTCAATGGGGCCAGCGGTTGCACCTAGCCACTCGTGCGCAGCTGTAAACAAAGGATTTCTGCCACTACAACTTGCACCGGCTTTAATTGCTGGTGTGAAAGTAGCCTTAGTGAATTCAGCTAATAGTTAGTTCACATAGTGAAATAAGATTGTTCTCACAAAGCACTGAAAATTATAATAACTTAATCTTTTAGTCACTTCTAGCACATTGGAATGGTACTTGGACACAAAGTAAAGATGCTTCGGTTCCTTAGGCTGGACTCACATCTTTGCATTTTTATTTAATGTGGCTTCCACTAAATCAATGGAAAGCTTTAAAATGCATATCAATGTAAACAGTTACTAAATCCACAAGAATAAAATATGTCTGTATGTGCAGCATAGCATGCTTGTTATACTCACTGTGGAACTTAAGGGGTTAATCCTCTGAATTGTGTAAAAAGGCTCTTTGATCCTGTATGGACAGATCCTTCCCTCCTGCAGGGTCTCTCTTGGCAAGGCCAGATAATACACAGTGATGGTAGTAAAGCTGCACATGCTCAGTTTAGTCTCTATTGCTATGTGTTAACACATGCTGATGTGCTGTAATGACATGTGCTGCCCTCTGATACAATGGATTGCAACACACATTAATCACTTCCCGACCGCGTAGCGACTATAAGCAGCGACAGTGTGGCTCTGTCCTGCAAATCACCGATTATAGTCGTCACTCACGGGCAAGACGCTATGGGGCGAGTGTGCGCCGGCGGCGGCACACGCTTGTGCCTGCCACACGCTCCCTGAGCAGGACCGTGGGTCGGGTGGACTCAATGTCCACCGGAGACCCACGATCGCCTGTGGCAGAGCCAGAACGGGGGACTGATGTAAACACGGTGGTTCCCCATTCTGACAGGCGGCATATCAGAGATCTACTGATCTCTGTACTCGGGATCAGATAGATCTCTGGTGCCCCCGGCAGCCAAGCCCCCATTCAGTTAAAACACACAGGGAACACAGTTAGCCCCTTCACTGCCCCCTGCAGGTTAACTTCTTCCCTGCCAATGACATTAATACAGTAATTAGTGAATATTTAAATTTCTGATCGCTGTATAAATGTCGTTGGTCCCAAAAAAGTGTCAAAAATGTCTGACATGTCCGCCGCAATATTGCAATCCCCATAAAAATCGCAGATCGCCACCATTACTAGTAAAAAAAAAATTGTAAAAACAATTCTCATGGTTTGTAAACGCAGCAACTTTTGCGCAAACCAATCAATAAATGCAGATTGCGATTTTTTTTTAACCAAAAATATGAGGAAGAATATAAACATATGAATAATAAATTATTTTTTTTATATATTTTTTTTTTTGGATATGTATTTTAGCAAAAAGTAAGAAATATTGTTTTTTTTTTGCAAAATTGTCGCTCTTTTTTGTTTTTAGCGGTGATCAGAAATGACGCAGAGGGGATCAAGTACCACTAAAAGAAAGCTCTATTTGTGGGAAAAAAAGGAAGCAAATTTAGTTTGGGTACAACGTCGCACGACCACACAATTGTCAGTGCCGAATCGCAAAAAGTGCTCTGGTCCTGAGGTGGGAAATCCTTCCGGGGCTGAAGTGGTTAATTAAAAGCATTCAGCAGCACACGATAACGTATGTCGATTTGCGTTTTCAATGTACTTCTATTGATTTCAATGAAAATGCATGGGGGGGGGGGGGGAATACATAGGTGTGAGTCCTAAAAGCATAATGTCCCACTGTAGAAATGGGTTACTGATTATTTCATGGGGTTGGCTATATTCCATAATGCTTGTGCTAAATGAAAGAGCTCCGTTACCCCTCAGCAGAGATTTTTGAACAAAATATCACCATAAAGCATCATGGTCCTAACAGAACCTTTACTTACATTTCACCATAACCATGTAGACATCAATGGTGCAGACAGGTGGCTGAGGAAGCCTCTCTCCTTTCTCTAGAAGATCAGGGATTTCCCGAGTCGGAATTCCATCATAAGGCTTTCCTCCAAAGGTCATCAGTTCCCATATAGTGACACCTGCAAGCAATAGATGACTGTTACAAGAGACGTGTGATTTTACCCTGTTATTGGGGGTTTAGCATGCACATATATTTCTGTTCGAGAAAAAACTA
>BLSH010009063.1:1633203-1648547 GCA_018402905.1 Glandirana rugosa | reverse complement strand
GATTTGCGTTTTCAATGTACTTCTATTGATTTCAATGAAAATTCATGGGGGGGGGGAAATACATAGGTGTGAGTCCTAAAAGCATAATGTCCCACTGTAGAAATGGGTTACTGATTATTTCATGGGGTTGGCTATATTCCATAATGCTTGTGCTAAATGAAAGAGCTCCGTTACCCCTCAGCAGAGATTTTTGAACAAAATATCACCATAAAGCATCATGGTCCTAACAGAACCTTTACTTACATTTCACCATAACCATGTAGACATCAATGGTGCAGACAGGTGGCTGAGGAAGCCTCTCTCCTTTCTCTAGAAGATCAGGGATTTCCCGAGTCGGAATTCCATCATAAGGCTTTCCTCCAAAGGTCATCAGTTCCCATATAGTGACACCTGCAAGCAATAGATGACTGTTACAAGAGACGTGTGATTTTACCCTGTTATTGGGGGTTTAGCATGCACATATATTTCTGTTCGAGAAAAAACTACCAATATAACAGTGTTAATGTGTCAGCACTTTTAATTCCGACAGTAAGCCTTGACAAGCAGCAATATCAAAAGCCATTAGGGAGGACCCTTGTTCAACCTAATCTAGACATCTAGGTTAAAAATGCTTGCCAGCTCATCTACTTATAGAACAGTACAAGTGATGCTAAGGATATGTTTGAGCAACTATAATTAAAATCAGTCTATATGTATTTAGCATAATTGCTGCAGTAATTTAGGGGTTACCTGACTGTGGTCTGGGATCAAGCAATCCATAAAAATGAAATTTCTTAAATTGAATGTTTTCTCTGTTTAATGCTTTCTTTGATGGACTATAATAAATAGATCTTCTAGAATTAGGATGGGCAGTCTTCACTCTTGCTTGGCATTTTATGTTCATGAACATACTAAAAAAATGTTCTTCTTATGGCTAACAGTACAAGTACATTACACTTGTTGAAAGTGTTATATTTTAACTCGTATCAAGTGTTCTTCATCTTATGCTTGTTCTAGAATGAAATATGACCTACTCTGAATCTTGCAACCTAGCAGAAATCACCAGTTATCATGTGCCATAAGGACGATTTAAGATGATTTAGCAAGAACACTTGCCATAACTCCAGACATCACTCTGATGGGTGAACTTCCTGTAGTGAATACATTCCAGGGCCATCCACTTCACCGGCATCTAAATATAGAAGAATATAGTAAGCTTATACAGAGAGAACTTTCTGAATGCAGTAACTGAAATTAACTTTGGCATTTAGCAGAAAATTAAGAGATCATTAACAGACTAGCACTTGAGCAGGATAATCTTGTAATTATGATTAAAAGATTCAGATACAAAACATTAGGGTTTAAGCACACAGAGCTTAAAAAAGTCCCCTTTACAGGCGTTAACCCCTTTTTTCAGCCTGTAAAAGCACTTCTATGTAAGCCTATGGGGTTGATTTACTAAAACTGGAGAGTGTAAAATCTGGTGCAGCTCTGCAAATTAACCAATCAGCTTCCAGGTTTTTTTTGTCAACGCTTAACTGAACAAGCTGAAGTTAGAAGCTTATTGGCTACTATGCATAGCTGCACCAGAGTTTGCACTCTCCGTTTTTAGTAAATTAATCCCTATATGTCCATTTGAAGATGGGAATTGGCAGGCAGAAAAAAACCCACCAAAGGCACATTCATGAGTGGAGCTAAAGAACAAGAAAAATACATAACGCATCTAAATACATTTAAACATGCATAAATGCTGGACACATGGCGTTTGAATGTTAATGCACTCCGATGGCCAGAATAAAATAATATTCTGGCCAACAGTATGCACTAACCCATATAAATGATAGACGCATCTTGCGTTTGAAAGTTAATGCATTTCCAATGGTCAATAGAATGCATTAACCCCAAATGCTCGACACGCCTAAACATGTGTGCATACAGTAGCTCACTTACCTTTCCCCCATCTGCATTGTATTCTTTTTCATCTCCTTCTAGAAGACGGGCCAGTCCAAAGTCTGTGATCTTTACATGGTTAGGAGATTTGACCAACACATTCCGGGCGGCAAGGTCTCTGTGTACTAAGCGACGTTCCTCTAGGTACATCATACCCTGCCAAACAAGAAAAGGCAAGAATGTAACTGAGAACCTTCACAGCTATCTTTACGCGATTCTACAATAACACCTATAAGAAAAGAGTACAATAGAACATAATGAAGACATCCTTGCAAAGCGACCTGGCACCCTCATGTAGTAGTAATATGGAGCTTCTACGGTCAAGGAGCTGTAATGATGGGTTTATTTTTTAGTGCTGCTTGATAGTAAATACTGCTATTACACTGCAATGGTGTAGTTGATATGGCACACTACAATATGTGGCTGGGCATACTTCAGTCAACCAAACTGTAAATAACTGCAGGCCATGGTTCACCCTGTTGTTTACAAGAGGGCTGGCTGGGTGCAAGAAAGTCATTTAATACAATGTGCTTGTTCATGGAAATCCCTTTAGCAGAATCCAATGCCTGCATTTGTAATCCATAGCAACCAGAGATTTGTCTTGATTTTTAAACTGAAAAAAAAATGTAATCTCATTGTCTGCTTATGTTTACATCGTGTTTTTCTTTTTTTGCTGTCATAAAATGCAAAATCTTACAATTTCCTAATATTACAATTTTGCTGTTGTTCTCAGAAAGGGGTTACAGCAACTCAATCTTCTATATACACATATATAGAAAAAAATAGTTGGACAGATTTATAACAACCATAAGAGAAGAAAGTGCTCATAGTAACCAGACAGCAACAATGTTTAAAAGCTGCTAAACAAAGGAAAAGAAAAAGCTGAAATACTGCTTCTCACCACCAGGTGGCAATACCAAAACGAATTCCCAAATACAGGCAGTCCCCTAGTTATGAACATCCGACTTATGAACGACTCCTACTTACAAACGGAGGGAGACAACAGGAAGTGAGTGGAAATCTCCCCCTAGGAAGGGAAATTCACTCCTGTAAGAGTTATTATGGGAAAAAGGGGTCTCCACTGAAGCTTTATCACCAATCCTTGTTTCCACAACAACCCAAAATTTTCAAAATCCAATTATCATTGGGACAGGAAGTGAGGGGAAATCTTCTGAACAGAAACATAGACTGCAAAACAAACATTACAGGGGTGTTACCCCTTCCCTATGCTATCCAAAAAGCTTAAAAATATTTGTTTTGGCTGCAGCTACACTTAAAAAATGTACCTGTTCTGACTTACAAACAAATTAGACTTAAGAACAAACCTACAGTCCCTATCTTGTTTGTAACCCGGGGACCGCCTGTAATCTTTTTGGTAATAAGTTCTTTGTAGTCTACAAAAGAGGTGGAGGTCCATCTATGCTATTTAGTTTTAAAGGCTAAGTTCACCTTTTTTTCTAAGTTCCAGCTCCCCTATGTACCAATATAGCATTAATGTCTTTTGTAAAAATAAACCAGCTTTCCATTTATTGTACACATGCTTACCTCACACTCCTCATGGCTGTACAAAAACACTGCTCCATTACTTCTGCCTTACTTCCTGGACAGACTTTAGGTCATGACACAGGAAGGAGTTGACCAGCTGAGGATAGATGCAGGGTGTATGCTAATAAGGTCAGCTGGTCATCTCCTTCCTGTGTCATGAGGCCTCTTGCACACTGGGCATCAAAAACATCACTATTTAGGGCATTTGAAAATGGTATTTTGTTTTTTTCTGCCTCTAAACGCCTCTCCACATTAGCCTATGTGTCCATTTACAGATGCTTACTGACAGGGAAGATTAGAGGCAGAAATAACAACTCAGGGCCAGTGCATTCAAGAGAGGAGCATGTTGCTGCTAAGAACCACCTGCCATGACTAAAAACGTCTAAACATGTGTTAATAACAAATAATACAATTCTGGCCAATGAAATTAATGAAGGCCCAAGCTTTTGACACACCTAAGCGTGTCTAAATATGCTTGCAAACACATTTTTTATGCTGCTTTTCTCCTGCCAAACAGATTTGCAAAAATGTGGCTTTAGGTGCATTTTTGACACTGATTTTCTCCTGCCAAGAGAAAGATGATTAGAAGAGCTGGACAAACACTCAGGGTCCATGGGCCTAAGTATACCATTTGCAATTGCTCCTGGAAATTCTCTGTTCATCACTAGAATTTAGCTTGGACCAGTTCCAATTCATATAAACAAAACAGAAACAGATTTTCATCATATTTACCCTGCTTCCAGAATTTGTTAATTGATACAGGATTTCTGGCTGATATCATATTAATATAAGCATCAACAAAGTCATTTTTAAAGGTAAAATCGAAACATTTTCCATCCTGCTCCTTTGAATTTTCTTGTCACTGCAGTTGAAAATGAACATGGATTTGGCCCACTAATGATTAAAAAAACAGGCAACTTTCTTTTCCTAAGAATTTTTGTTTGAAATTCTACCCATCTATGGCCAACTTAACCTCCCTGGCGGTATGACTGAGTCTGGAATTTATTGCTGAAAGCGGTAATGGTTTTCTGCATGGAGATATGGCGTTATGTACTATAGGCCTGCAATGATTAGTATCCCTGGCGGTATGATTATGTCTGATTTTTGGTGCTGAAAGCGGTACAGTTATTTTGCATTTATTCAATAATGTAATCAAACCAAAAACGCAGAAATTTGCTCAGTTGCAGAATTGTCGCTGTCGTCACTTTCAGTTTCTGATGATAAATTTCCCCAAAAATCAGTATCACTCAATTCTGCAAATGATTCTTATTTACTATCGCTGTTTTCTAGCTGATCAAAAACCACTTTTGACTCAAAGGGACACTTTTTGGTTGCTATGGACATTCTCATGTTTCCAGGCAGAAAGAATGACATTTATTATATAAAAGTGCATGCAGGGCTCTGGGCAAACCACTAGGGACAAAGGGGATGTGAAATGTTTTCATATAGCAATGTAATCTGTAAGATTACAGTGTACTGTATGTACTGTGTGTGTTTCACTTTTTGAATTTCCCGCCGGTCTCCGCCCCCGTGCGACGCGACGCTCGCAGGGAACGGAGCCCGAGGCACACAGAGGCATCGGAGCGGCGGACACAGCCCACAGACACGCTGACACCGCGGGAGGACATCGCTGGATCCAGGGGACAAGGTAAGTAACATTGCCTGGATCCAGCGATGCAAGCCCGAGTGTGGCTCGGGGTTACCGCTCTTGGTGCTGAAAATCCACCCCGAGCCACACTCGGGAATACCGCTAGGAAGGTTAAAGCAGAGCTTGAGCCAAAAGGGAAGGTCTGTTTTAAGTCCTCACCCCCCCTCTGCCACATTTGGCAGGTCATATTTTCAGGGGGAGCGGGTACCTAGTTTTGACAGGTACCCACTCACGCTTCTGCTCTGATCATCAAGGCCAGTGGTTCTCAACCCTGTCCTCAAGTAACCCCAACAGGCCATGTTTTGGGAATTTCTCTTAGATAAAATAGCTGTCCAAAATACCAAGCCATTGTCTCTGTTTTAAAGCACCTGTGCAAGATCAAGGAAAACCTGAAAACATGGCCTGTTGGGGTACTTGAGGACAGTGTTAAGAACCACTGGTCTAGGCAATCTGAGCAGAAGCTTTCCTCTCCCCCTCCCTCCCCGCAGTCTTCTGGGAAACATCACAAGTCCCAGAAGATTGAGGGACCATTCGCACAGCACGGCCTGCACATATGCAGTGGGCAGTTGGCTGTGAAGCTGCAAACATTACAGCCGGCTGCCCTCAGTTAAGATGCCAGTGCCAGGAACCCGAAGGCCAGTGAAGAACTAGCCCTGGTGAGGGCACTGTTGGATCCCTGGACAGTTAAGTGTCCTCTTATTAAAAGTCAGCAGCTATAGGATTTGTAGCTGCTGACTTTAATTTTTTTTCTCCAGAGTGTAGACCGCTTTAAGTCAATTACCAACACACCAATGACTACTTTATTGCTTATCAGTGAGAGATAATCTGTTGGTGAGTATTCTGTTTTGTGGTCAAGTAAAGAGATAAATGGTAAAAGAGATACTTCTCTACTTGAGTTGCCTGCCTGCTCACGTGCAAGCAGAACATTCACATTGAATAGGGTTTATCTATAGTAAAGATGTAGCATCACAAAGTGTGCTCTGCAGAATCTGGATGTATTTTTTAATATCAGACAGTTCAAGGGGATACAGGTGGAGTAAAGAGCCAGTAGTGATATTTTGATAGAGGGGAATGCTGCAGGGGAGATTTCCTTTCTGAATTTGGAATTGTGTTTGAGGCACTAGCATAAAGGAAGTCTTAGTCCTCAAGCTGCTCTGTTCAAAGCCGCATTTATCCAAGTGCATTATCTGTAATAAAGAATAACTGAACATTTCAAGAAATATAAGAGATGGCTTATAACCTGTTAGCATCCACCCAGAACAATACAACTTTGGGTGGAATGTCCCACTTCCCAAAAGATTGTTTTTTATTAAAAATATTTTTTCAGAAACATTGAAAATCCCATTTCCCTTTGACCCATGTCTATAGTAACACACCACATCCCTTCTGTAAACAGCAGCAAGGCCCCTTAACCCTCTGATGCATGCAATGCCTGGCAGAACAAAGTCTATTCATAAAAGTACAATGGTCGCCTAGGGAATGATTGCATTTTATGGATGTGCCCCAATGGCAGCTTTGGCCATCTAGAAATGATAGCTCCAGGTTTCAGTAAAAACCCAGGAGATATGTAGTTTTCCTGAAATCACCTTTAAAGTGTGCTTCACGTTAATTTGTATTCACGTGTCTGCCAAACTGCGTCTGTGTGATCTCCAATATGCCAGTTTAAGTAAGCTTCTGTGTAATACAATCTGAAGTGTCCCACTTTGGCCATTTATAATTCTGGAATGTGCAGCATGCAGCTGTAAAAAGCAGGTAAGTAAATAATTGTTCCATACTTGCTAGCGAGTGTTCATTTTGCATAAACAGCCTCAATGCACAGAGTAAATTAATGGCACAGCCTCCCATGGCAATCCTCCAATTCTTCTCTTCTTCCTATTAATATTGTACGCTCGGATGTTAGGACTGTTAGACAAGATCCATGCTTGGTGTCTGTATCCTGAGTACATTCATTTTGTTGTGAGCTGTTTGCTATTAATGAACCATCCAGGTGTCTTGACAGATAAGCCAACAATACCTCAATGCATGTCTTACATTCTCCCCAAAGCCTTTCTCAGCTCTGCAGTTCCCAGACTTGTTCTATCACAGATCCTGAAATGTACATGATATCTAGTTATGGTAACATCCCACTCAGCCTGAGACTTTCATCTCTCAGTCATAACTTTTACATTTGGGTTATGCTACACTTATCTAACCACATCCAGCCACATCAGTCTTTTGTTCACTGACTCATCTATTTCCCTATGAATGTGCAAATAATAATTCATCTTTTCCTGTGCAAAGTAAAATATTTCTCCCTACTGATGACTGGATTCATTTAAGCATCAGTCTCCTCCAAACCAATATTTCAGCTATGAAACAAAGCTAAACCATTCGCTTGTTTAATGTGAATCTATGCATGTCAACAGGTTCTTTTTTTTAGTGGTCCCAACAGCAGTCTGGGAGCAGAAAGAGAATGCCCCATGGAATCGTCTCAAAGCTGATGGAGTTGGCAAATAAACTGTGCACTTTACAAATGCAGTTGCTCTCTACATAGTGCAGTTGCTCCAGAGCTTAGTAAATGAGGGGAAGCTCAGCTGATCTCCTTCATCCAATCATGTGCAAGCAAAAATGCTGTCTTTCAAAATGTATTATGTTATTGGGTATTCTTTGCAACATGTAGCTTTGCCTCATTTACTAAGCTCTGGAGCAATTGCACTCGCAAAGTGCACAGTCTATTTGCCTTTAGTAAATTAACCTCCATGTCTCTCTCCCTACTCCAACATGACAACATTTGGTGCCTGAGAAGCCAGTCACCAAACATCTGCATCAGCTGATCGAGGGCCCCCAGTGAAGTGAGCCTGTTTCTTTACCCTATATGAGAATTTTTACTACCATCATCAAACAACAAGAAGCTTAAAGTGCAACTACAACCAAATTTGTTTTCTAAGTTTTAACCACTTACCGCCCGCCATATAGCAGAACGACAGCCAGAAAGTGGTTGTATTATCCTGATGAGTGCTACTTGCGCTGACAAGACGCAGATAGAGGAGTGATGATTGGCTACTCTCCTGACAGGGGGGGTCTGCGTTGATAATCAGCGTATTGATTATCAGTACAGACCCATGGAGGTTGTCCACTAGAGATCACCAAGGATGCTCACTAGAGACCACCAGGGATGTCCACTAGAGACCACCAGGGGTGCCAATCAGTGCCCATTAGAAATGTCAATCTGTGCCCATCAGTACTGCCTGTCAGTGCCTCCTAATCAGTGCTGCCTATCAGTGCTGCCTATCAGTGCCCATCAGTGCCGCCTATCAGTGCCCATTAATGCCGCCTATTGTTGCTGCCTATCGTTGCCCATCAGTGCCGCCTATCAGTGCCCATCAATGCCCATCAGTGCTGCCTATAAATGCCTACCAGTATAAGGGAAAAGGAGGTAAGATGGCGCTGCCTGAATCTAATAAGTGGTTGTGTTTGAAAAAGTATGGAAAAATAATAAACCGTCTAATAATGTGTACTGTCTCTTTAAATTATAGACCACACAAACATTGTTAGTATTACCTCCTATGAGTGCTCAATGTAAATATGTTGCATTTGCAATTCAAAATATCTAATAAAAATATCCATAAACCAAAACAATGCACATATATCATACAAACTTATAATAAAGCACTCAATGTGCTTATTGTGCAAAAAGTGTCCTTAAAAAATATTTGCCCATAAAAAAAAATATTTTAGAAAAAAACATTTTTTTCTTGTTTTTGTCCATAAAAACAAATATTTTAGAAAACATTTTTTTTCTAAATTGTCGGACTTTTTTTATTTGTAGCGCAAAAAATAAAAAATCCAGTGGTGATCAAATACCACCAAAAGAAAGCTCTACTTGTGGGGAAAAATATGATAAAAAATTAGTTTGGGTACAATGTTGCATGGCCGCGCAATTGTCATTCAAAATAGCACATGCGGCTCCCCGGGTGCTGGGAAAATTTGCCTGTAACTTTCCAAGTGCATGAACCCTAAAACATAAAAAAAAGTTTTTGGCTGGGATGTATTCTGTGTGGCCTGTTTACAAGTCCAGACCCCTAACAAATACGTAACTAGTATCTTCCAAAAAGGTCTGCCGAGGAACAAAATGGTATTATTATACAACAACATTTTATCACATTTGTTAGTAACCTATACAAGATAAATCTGCTGTAGAAAGCATAATATAGGGTAATTATATCTACCATTATTTTCCTGTAAAGTTGAATTCCAAACTTGTCACAGCCAGCAAACTTTACTGAAGCTTGCAAAGTTGCACACCCTATTTCACACAGAAGTGGTTAACAGAATTATATGAAGCACAATTAGCAACAAAACATTAATTTGCACAAAGCTATGGACATTCCAGGCAGAAGTGTCACCCAAAAAATGACAGTGACTCAAAAGCCCAATTATCATCTCGTTATTACAGAAGGTGAGAAGCTAATGAGTAGGTGTGTAGTTAATGCACATGTACAGGGAGAAAATCGGTGATTGATGTATTTTTCTGCAAGTTAAGATAGAAACCTATGCATTAAGACAATTTACAGAGGATTAGCTTGCACTACAAATGTTGGCACTGCAAGTACTTAAAAAAAGTATGCAAATTCATTTAGAATTTTAGAATACTTTTAAAAGAATCTTGTGAACTTTTTAAAGTGTGATTGATTTTTCACAGTTGGGTCAACGATGCTGCTACTCACTGTGCTGAACTGAACAATCACAACTATAAGCCTGCCCATACCGCAAAGTCCTGCCCATGTATGGATGTATGGAAAAGGTCAGCAAGCATATATTGAATTCCTTTGTTCTTCTCAACATCCCAATAGCAGCATGAAGCATGCAAGTTACCTTGCACAGTGGAAATTTTTTCCATGTTAATCCTAAAGGAAGAAAAATATTTATTCTGCCTCTGATAGGCCTTACTGCATTGAGAGGCCCTGAGAAAATCAGTAAGATGGGGCTAAAGTATATCAATTGTAGTAATTACTTTTGAAACTTTTTGATAGGTTTGTATATCCATTGTGCCCAGTGAGAATACCTCTCTGGTAGATAAGCTGTCTGTCTATAGCCATGAACAGTTATTTACAGCTGTCAAAGTTGTGTCCATGTGAAAACGGTATCAACAGAAGAATTGTCCTGTATTTATGTCTTTACCTTGTTATTATCACAAACCAAGGGGAACTTCCAATTTAGATCCAAAGTAGACCATTGCTTATTACTTATCTGTGTAGCAACACAGAGACCATTAAACTCCCTGCAGACCTATAATTTACATCCAGCCACAAGCTGTGATTTCAAATATGTATTATGTATTTTCTGTTCGGATAAAACAGAAATCTATACATACCAATACATCAGAATGTGTTTTTATTAGTGGGACCAGTTAAACATCCCCTGGAGCACTTGCAAACAGGGACTTTTTCCATATTATTATAGAGATATGAAGTTGAAGTCTTATTTTCAGGTAACACAGCAAACCTTTAAATATCCTAATAATGTTCTATTAAAACCAGGTGTAAAAAAAATGTCTTTATAGGCATTAGGTTTGGAGTTTGATTCCCTTTATTAGCTAACTAAAGATAATAAAGATGCAAGCTCTGAGGATAACTTAGATCCCTTCTTCAGGGCCACATGTATAAAGCCTGACGAAGGTATCTAAGTTCTCTCGAAAGCTTGTACCTTAAATATCTTAACAGCCAATAAAGAGTATCACTTAAACGCCCAACCTTCTGCATTATTTGATGGCTAACGCTGTACAATACTCTACTGCTTTATAGGCAGCAGCAAGAGGTGTCTGAAATGTTCCTGCTTCACCCATTCACCAGAGATCTGCAATTTAATTTCTGAAGGTCAGCACTAAGAAGCAGCTTCATTTTTAAACCATGAAGTACAAGTTAAGTCTAGCAGTTTGGTTGAAGAGCCCTGTCAGAATAGCACATGAAATTGTATGTGACTGATGTCTAACACAATATGGCTGCGTTCGAAGAGAAAAGACATCATTCCCCAGACTTGCCTCTTTATGGAAACTGATCTATTTTGCTGAGCAAAGAGAGACAGCTGGCTCTACATGTACCCAAGAGACTTAGTGAAGCATATGCTCCCAGCACAACATGCCACTCATAGATTTAGCTATTAGGTGAAAGAATTGTTTTACCTGAAAATTCATCAGTGTCCCCAAATTGCTTCCCAACTTAGGGTTGGACTGAGAAGCACACATATAAGCCAGGTGTGTTTGTACACTCAAAGCCGAAATAAAATATGGCATCTCTGACAATTTCAATATTTGATTTACAGGTTCTATTCTGTGGGGATTGTCATGTAAGTTTGCAGAAACATAATGCTAGAATAGAACCTGATCTTACTACACAGATTATTTTTTTTTTCACTTCAGTGTAAAAAGTCTTAAAGAACTACATCACACATTATATATATATACAGGCGGTCCCCTAGTTACAAACATCCAACTTACAAACGACTCCTACTTACAAACGGAGGGAGACAACAGGAAGTGAGAGGAAATCTACCCATAGGAAGGGAAATTCACTCCTGTAAGAGTTATTATGGGAAAAAGGTGTCTCCGCTGATGCTTTATCACCAATCTTTGTTTCCAAAACAACCCAAAATTTTCAAAATCCAATTATCATTGGGACAGGAAGTGAGGTGAAATCTTCTGAACAGAAACATGGACAGCAAAACAAACATTACAGGGGTGTTAACCCTTCCCTATGCTATCTAACAGCTTAAAAATATTTTTTTTTGGCTGAAGCTACACTTAAAAAATGTACCTGTTCCCACTTACAAAAAATTCAACTTAAAAACAAACCTACAGTCCCTATCTTGTTTGTAACCTGGGGACCGCCTGTATATATATATATATATACACTGTCTCTCTGTCTCTGTCTCTCTGTCTCTCTCTCTCTATATATATATATATATATATATAATATGCATATACATACATACAGTATCTCACAAAAGTGAGTACACTCCTCACATTTATGTAAATATTTTATTCTATCTTTTCAGGTGACAACACTGAAGAAATGACACTTTGCTACAATGTAAAGTAGTGAGTGTACAGCTTGTATAACAGTGTAAATTTGCTGTCCCCTCAAAATACAGCTGGCAACAAAAGTGAGTACACCCCTAAGTGAAAATGTCCAAATTAGGCCCAAAACGTGAATATTTTGTGTGGCCACCATTATTTTCCAGCACTGCCTTAACCCTCTTCGGCATGGAGTTCACCAGACCTTCACAGGTTGCCACTGGAGTCATCTTCCACTACACTCCATAACAACATCACAGAGCTGGTGGATGTTAGAGACCTTGCGCTCCTCCACCTTCCATTTGAGAATGCCCCACAGATGCTCAACAGGGTTTAGGTCTGGAGACATGCTTGGCCAGTCCATCACCTTTACGCTCAGCTTCTTTAGCAAGGCAGTGGTCATCTTGGAGGTGTGTTTGGGGTAGTCATGTTGAAATACTACCCTGTGGCCAAGTCTCTGAAGGGAGGGGATCATGCTCTGCTTCAGTATGTCACAGTACATGTTGGCATTCATGGTTCCCTCAATGAACTGTAGCTCCCCAGTGCCGGCAGCATTCATGCAGCCCCAGACCATGACACTCCCACCACCATGCTTGACTGTAGGCAAGACACACTTGTCTTTGTGTGGTTGCCGCCACACACACTTGACACCATCTGAACCAAATACGTTTATCTTGGTCTTATCAGACCACAGGACATGGTATATATATTGTATTTTTACCATTGAAGCTTACCAGCTGCAATAATCCTATCATATACATACAGTTGTGATCATAAGTTTATGCAGTTGAGCGAGAAGGTGCTTAAAGTGAGAAGGTGCTTAAAAAGAAACTATTTTGTAAATCCTAATAAACTCTTTTGAAGTATAAAAAATAAATCATTCAGCAGGCTTTTGTAAAAGACAGTTGGTCTGCTACAATATCCAAAGCTTTAGACGGGATCACTAACTAGTCAGAGAATTGTAATAATCTAAAACTCACTTGTGAATTGTTATAATAGTGTGGCCTTACATCTCAGGCACAAGTTGCTTTTTTGTTATTTACTTGTATCATCTCCCTGTTAGATGTATCAGACTGTTATGCCATCTTGTCTCTTGTCTGAGCTCAGTGCTGACAGTGGACACTAAAAGCTGTCATAAAACAAAGGTGTTGTCAGGATTTCATAAAATAAAACTAAAGGGTTTGGTAATTGACAATTTTACCCTTCCCTGGAAGCCTAGGCTATATCAACTATCAGCCCTGTATTCAGGCAGGAGACAGGTCAGCTTCCCTGGGGACCATGTAACTTGATGTTAGGCTTACAGTTCAGTTTTGACAGGGAGAGAATATAATCACATTAAAGCACACACACCATTTTTGAGTGCAAAGGCTTTACAATTATACCAAATTAAAGGAGTAGATGTATATTCAGACAAATGCCCATTTCTGAATTATTCACTTTAAGCTAGACACTGCCCGGGGGAAACTTTTTTTGGTTATATTGTGCATTCCCTTTCATACTTACAATATATAAATCTTTGGCTAATCTAAATATATTATGTGTGGCTCCTGCTTATGATGGAATAATCGGCCACCCTCTAAGGATGGTCAGTTCATTTGATTACCTCTACATGTACAAGTGTACATGCAGTTAGATGACTCAATTAAAAGGTTGGTGTAAGGTCAAACAGCAGCAACAACAATTTGAATAATGCATATGATTAGTAAAGCATAAGTACCCATTGAAGTGCATGTCAAAATACATTAAGCTTTATATTTGCTTTAAGCAGAATGTGTCAGGATAGAGATATAGGAGCTGGCACTGCCATTGCACTTAGAGGATCAGTGGTCACCTGAAATCTTATAGTTGCTGGCCTCCCATTGTCTGGCCAAACACACTGCCATCCATCTTCTGAATGTGGAGTGTGTGGGGTCAGGAGCTGACAGGCAGGAACTGGCAGAGGTCAGATAACCGTTGATCCTTGGAATCTCTATTAAACCATCAGACCCTCACAAACTAAGTAAATTTAAATAAGTGGAGGATATATTTAATTCATATGTAAACCTGCACAGTTATGATAATCAAAGAGGAACTGAATTTTGGAAGCTGTGCTCACCAAAAGGCAAGCAGGTACAAAAGACTAGTCAACAATCTTACCTATGGGCTCCCTCAGCTGATTTGTTCTCCATTACCGACTTACTTTGCTCCACACTGTCTTTCTGTGTGGGGAGAATCATCATGGTAGGGCTTTGCTTTCTCAAGTCAGAGCCTTCAGCAAGAAGAACAGTGAGCAGCAGAGTAAAGAAATAACCAAATCTCACTCTAAATGTCTTAAAATTACCAGTCAGGGGCAGCAGTGCCTTGGATCTCACACTGCCGTTTTCCAGCTTTGAGGCTATAGACAAGGCAGTGCTTAGGCACACTAACAAACCAGAAAGTGCACTGCTATTTTTTTCAGGAGGAATTCAAAACAAAAAGTAGATTTTTGGGGGGCACAATTCCCATTTCTAGATTTTTCACTGTGACATAACAAATCTTCACCTTTTTAGTTCAGGTTCACTTTATTATTTGAATCATTACATTTGGTCATAAGCCCAATCAGGACTGGTTCTCATTAACTACCCACATATCTGCTGTAGTATTAAAACAACAACAACAACAACACAGTGGGGTAGATGTACTAAAACTGGTGCACTCAGATTCTGGAGCAGCTGTGCATGGTAGTCAATCAGCTTCTAACGTCAGCTTGTTCAATTAAGCTTTGACAATAACACCTGGAAACTGATTGGTTTCTATGCAGAAGTAAGCCTAATTTTGCATTCTCTAGCTTTGGTAAATAAGCCCCAATGGCCTCTAGGAAATCTAGGATCACACAAACTATGCTACATGAGAAGATGGAGGCTAAGGTATCTGATACTATGCAAAAATGCTCAGCTGCTTGATACCCCAGGTTTATGCATTTCCTTACATCTGGAAAAGATATTGGCATGTTTAACTTGTAAGTCTGGCTAGACTGCCGCTCTACTATATTCCTTTCTAGTACACCCCATTCCTTCTCCTAAGGTTTAACCCCCCCCCCCCCTTATGTACCTACCAGTAGACATCCATGTATTCCCCCCCCCCCCCAATTTGGAATCCTCTTCCTTACCCCACATGATCTTTCCTTATATCATCTCGCCGTCAGATCGGTCT
>BLSH010009063.1:1619419-1633193 GCA_018402905.1 Glandirana rugosa | reverse complement strand
CCCGAGAGGGTACATTTGTATTGACGACAAATGTAAACACTAGTGTCACTAACCGGTAGCGTCACGAGTGTTCCGTGAAAATGACATTAGCGGAGACACGGAAACGGTTACGAAGAGCGACAGATTTATTAACGAAAGGGATCTCCGGTTATGTAAAAATAACTTAAACGTCTTTGTATAATGTCGTTTAAACACCATATTCCTTTCAAGTGTTATCTACATAAGAACGTTCTATATGTCTATGGTCTTATCGATAAGACATCATCACCATAGTAACACAGTAAAAAGCATTGTAAAGTTGTTCACTTACGTCTCATACATTTCTTGACGTCTTTGTGTTACCGATTCATTTGTTTTATAAAAGTTTGTATAGTTAGTCAGTAGACATCCATGTATTTCCCCCCCCCCCCCAATTTGGAATCCTCTTCCTTACCCCAAACCCCCCCCCCCCCTTTATGTACCTACAGATGACTGATTGATATGTTTGAAAATATTTTGTTTACTTAGCCATTGTGTTTCTGCAGTTCTTTACATACTCTGCATTCACTTGTTGAAATGTTACGAAAAATGACACAATGATACCACTACTACAGAATAGCTATTCTGGTATCTGTATATCTTGCAAGAATACATCTATTGTGAACTTTCCTTATACCACAAATTTGCTGTAATATGTTTCTGCAAATTCAATAAAAATGTATTGGCCTCTAGGGAAAGCAATTATTTAGACAGCGAGAAGCATTGGCAAAGGCACAGAGGCGATTACAGTAAAAGTGCCTTGTGAGCACTGCGATGGCCAATCACTGTGATCACAAATGTAAACAGCAGTTATGTTTACATGGGAGAGCCCATCCCTTCCTCACACAATAAAGGAAAGGGAAGGAGGATTGTTTCATGAAAGAACCCACTAACTGCCAATGATAGGAGGTGGGGGAGTTAAAATGCCACTGACCATCAATGATTCTGGGATTGTTGTGGTTTAAAGTGTTTTGGGTCTATCCATGAAATCTGTCTTTGGGAGTTTGCATGTTCTCCCTGTGTCTGCGTGGGTTTCCTCTGGGTACACCGGTTTCCTCCCACACTCCAAAGACATGCTGGTAGGATAATTAGCTCCTGTCTAAATTGGCCCTAGTATGTGTATGTATGTACACATGTATTGACGGTATTCCTGAGTGTAGCTCGAGGGGAGTTTTCACTGCAAATAGCGGTAACCCAGAGCCACACTCTGGATTGCATTGCTGGATGCAAGGCTGTCTTACCTTGTCCCCTGGATCCAGCGATGTCCCCCTGCTGTGTCTGCGGGCTGTGTCCTCCGCCCGATGCCTATGTGATGCCAGGCTCCGTTCCCTGCGAGCGTCACGTCGCACTGGGGCAGAGCCTGGCTGGAAATTCATAAAGTGAAACACACAGTAAACATACAGTACACTGTAATCTGTAAGATTACATTACTGTATCAAATCATTTCACATCCCTTTTGTCCCTACTGCTTTGTCCAGTGCCCTGCATGCACGTTTATATTATATATGCCATTCTTTCTGCCTGGAAACTTGAGAACATCCATGGCATAAAAAAGCGTCCCTTTACGTCAAAAGTGTTTTTTACCAATAGTAAAGAAGAATCATTTGCAGAATTGAGTGATACTGATTTTTGGGGAAATTTATCATCAGACACGGAAAGTGACGACAGCGACAATTCTGCAACTGAGCAAATTTCAGTGTTTTTGACTTGATTACATTATTGAATACATTTTTTATTATTATATTATTATTTTTGATAATTATTTATAGTTATTTATTATATTATAATGTTTGTTCTTTTTCATATATATTATAATTTATGATTTTGTTATTTCAAACTTTATCATACCCGGGATGTCTACTAGACTCTTGTCTTAAGTGAGTTATTCCTAAGAATTACAGGCCTACAATATAAAACGCCAAATTTCTATGCGAAAAAATGAACCGCGTTGAGACGCAAAAATCTGACATAACCATACCGCCAGGGAGGTTAACCTCACATGCACACGGTTCGATTGTCGTATGACCACGCTTCTGATTTTTGTCAAAACCTAACTTTACAACAAGTTAATAATATCTTTCTATCGTTAAGAATTATTCCCTACATATTACTCCTATACTAACCTGTGCCAGCACCTTCTCTTTCTCACTCCCAGACACACACACACACAGAGCTCTGCGGGGAGCAATGCAGACCAAAGTCAACACATGGACACAGAATAATACATCACTCGCTCTTTATATTCTGGTTCAGTATCTTAAATACAATATATTATCAAGATATGACCAAGCGATAGTTACAACATTAAACTAACAGAAACCAAGAAAGGAAATGTCCACCTATTGCTTATCATCATTAAAGACAAACCCACTTAGAATTGTCTATACACATGTTGGTCACTCTTAATAACCCCTGTTAGTAATTACTACACATCTTGATAAAGTATATGTGTGTGTGTGTTATTGTACAATCTTAGTTAGTTCCAATTATGTCCTAAACATATTTATCAGTATTTATGATTATGTTCTGGTAAACATTTTCTAGGCTTCTTGCCAAAACTACCTAAAGTTATCTTTCTCACGTTCTTTATCATCTTTCCTATAATAATAATAACAAATTTGCCACATTAAAACTTGTCAGCTAAAAAGCCAATGTTTAAGAAGCACTCTAAATTAGGTTATAGCACAGGACAAAGTAAGTACATAATTAAGGGTGGGTATTTACAAGACCCTTACAGTGTGTCCATGGTTTTGTAAAGCATACTGACTATCCAAAAATTTTCGTTCGACCAAACTTAGCGTCAGAAGTGACGTCACGTTTTGCATATTTTTTCCATCTTTTTTTCCTTTCTGAGCATGTACGAAAACTACACTAACGGAACAACTATCGGACATGGCATTGTCGTACAACAAAAATGTACTAGTCTGCACATCCGGCTTTTGTCTGACGAAAGATGTCAATCGGCTGTCGAAAGGAGCATCCTAACAGTAAGAATTTCGGGGTACAGGCTATCGAACGACAATTCTCGTCCGAATTTCGTATCGTGTGTATGGGCTTGTAGACTGTGAGCTCCATGAGGGCAGGGACTGATGTGAATGTGCAATATATATGTACAGAGCTGCGTAAATTGATGGCACTATATACGTACATATAATAAATAAATACAATAAAAACTGAACACAAGTTTTAAAAATACCACCAAAGTAAAGCTTTATCTGTCTCAAAAACAAGACAAAAAATGATTTGGGTACAGTGTTGTATGACTGAGTACCTGAAAACTAAAATATAGCCTGGGATGTAAAGGGGTGTAGCAAGCTGGTATTGAGGTGGTTAAAAAGCTTTTCATTGCTATCACTTTTTAAATAGGTCCCTTGCAGTGAAACTGCACATTTCAGCTCCAAACTACTCTAATATTTCAATGACATAAAGGCCACGAGAAGCAGTACTGTTTTTTCAGCTCAAAGCTTTCTCTGTGTCCTTTTTGCAATAAATGGGCTATGTTAAATTAGGAGAGAAGCGGATGTGACAGGTGAAGGTCCAGCTTGCACAGAGGTATCATGACCCCAAATCAGCATACAGTAAATCAGCGTGGTATACCCTGTAGGCGCCCAAAGACTTTCAAAAAGAGATATAATTAGAGACCAGTTAAAAGTGGGTCACAATACTTTAATTCAGCCTACTGCTAATTGAGCCTAAAAGTACGCAGAGATCAAAGCTTGTGTTATGTAATAGCAATTTTTTTTGTTCTAATGAATAGCAAATACGTTTACTCCATAGACTGATTCTACATCAATGCCATGAAATTATGAACAATGATAGTTTATTTTTTACAGACCATGCGTCTTGTGTCAAATTAAAGTTACAGCTGGCTTACTAAAAGAGAATGTATATTTGCAGATTTGTGTATTGCATCCTTATTAATTATAGTAATAAGCCTTTAGCTTTCAAAGCACCTTTCCTCTTTCTTATTCTGTTATTGTTTCTATTAAAGGCACTGTACCCTTTCAAATGCTTTTGTTGTTTTAACTGGGCATGAATGTAGTTATATTCTCTGTGTTGTTTGTTTCTATACTTGGCATTGATGGACTCACATGTTGTAGCTGCAGTTTGTGTTGTCATGGCTGAATGATTTCCTGTATGTTAATGTATTGCCACATCTAATTACAGGTTAGCTCTCACCTGCAGATCACTAGACTGAGAGACCCAGGGATTGTGGGATATGTAGTTTCTTCACAGGAAATGTCAGTTCTCACACTACAGACAGAAGTAATGCTTTATGCAGTATCATGTGGCATGCCTCATGTTTGAACACAGACAGAAACTGCTGACACAGGAATATGAAGATTATTCTACTATAGGCTGTGCATACACAAGGCAACAAATAACACAATGAAACTATTATGCAGGTGAAAAACACAAGAAGCAGGTAGTGTAAGGTAAACCAGATTCCCAGCGCCAGAAGACCAGTGTGGACTTATGCTCATATTCGTGCATTGCTCACATGCTTCTATTTCTAGGCAAAGAGGCAATTGATGTATTATTCCAGTTCATTGAGCTTGCATTTGTGTGCGCACTTGCACGCATACACACACATACGAATTAGCATGCATACTTGGCACCCAATTCCCTATTTAAATTGGCCTGTTACTATGAGCATTTACTGAATGGTCTTCAGCTTGTACCTGTATTCCTGTGGCCTGATCCATTGAACCCGCTTACCTGTGTACGACCGGGCTTTCTCCTGGACTTGGCCCCTGCATTAACCTTGTTCACCTGATCTCTGTGACCTCTGCCTGTTTACTGGATTCATATTTGCCTACTGATTCTGTACTGCGTTGCCCCACTGTTACTGACCTTGGCCTGCTTCCTGAACTTGCTCTGCCTGCTGACTCACTCGGTCCCTTGTTACCTGGCTGCCGCTGGTCGCTGCCTGCATACTGTCTCTGCTACCATCTATTTGCTCTGGTGCCAAGCTGCTTTAGTATCCTGTTCCTAGGACTGCAACCTCCAGCTTCATCCACCTAAGAATGGACTTCACCAGCCAGTTACTCTGGCACTCGTGCCAATCCGTGCCCTCACGCTTTCTGTCTCCACCTTCAGGAGTATTGGGCAGGAGGTGCAAAAGAGTCCTCCTCAACATTTCAGTCGTCACCAGGTATGAGATAGGTAGAAAGGTTTACATTGTCTTACAAATGTATTTGCTACCCACACTGTCAACCATTTGTGGCCCCATCATGTTGGAGGCATGATTATTCTATTTTCTTGTCATATGTGGGCATGTTTTAGTGAAACAGAATAGTTAAAAAATAATCATCAATGGCTACTGCTCTTTGTGCAACTGACTTAGCTGGACTGCAGGTAGATATAAAAGGCCCAAATTAATGCAACTCTGTCATCAAGAATACACCATTACATTTATTTTTTAATAAATGCAGTGCAAGCACCTAAATTTGGTCTGGTATTGGTCAAGTAATAGACCAGGTGTCAGGCAGTCTACTGCATGGTCTGTACAGCAAAACTCAAGAAAGGGTGAGGGAAAATAAGCGCAAGGAGCCAATTGGGTGTGTTGCAGTATAAGAAACATGCTTACAGAAGGGGTGCGCAGACTGAGAGAGAGAGAGGCTTATCACTGTATTGATCCTCCTTTCACTATCCAGTCACAGGGTGGGGAGGTGGTTTGTAAGTGAAAGTGAAACTGCGAACTGTTTCACCTCCCCTGCCAAACAGGGCTGTACTATGGGACAGAGCTGTGAAAATATCAGAACTGGATGGATATTAATACAAACAGCTTCCCTATTTATTTTATCTGTATATTTAGTTTATTCTCTGGAGGTAGGCTTTAACTAGTAAAGTACTTAAAATTTGTTATTGGTTCCAAAATGTTTTATACTAAAGCAAATGAAAGTAAAACTGTAAAATGTTGAAAAATGTATATTAAGCTTCTATGCTAGAATGTAAAAATAATATCTGATAAGTACAAAGGTCTTGTCTGTGTGGAATCTGTAATTTCTACTTGCTTTGTACCTGATTCCTCTGGGCCCTTCTGAGTCCTGACATGGTCCAAGAACAAACTGGAAGATTAATTGCATTGTATTGTCCTTATGGAGTGTAAACAAGAATGTAGGTTTCACTAGGGCAGGAATGTGAATGAGAATACTATCATGACCGTACAACGATTTGTGATATACAGAAACTATCCAACTATAGTACATACAATAGTAATAGGAATTTAGACAGTTGTGCTATTTTAATTTTTAATTCATATTGAGCTTTTTGAGTGAAGATGGTGGGTTATCTGGCGACCCCTCACCTCATGGTGTGAACAAGTTAGATTTGTAGCCATCCTTAACTTAAAAAAAAAATGTGTATGTGATTATCTGTGCCCAGTGCCCAGAGGCTTACTGGAACATTATGACTCTCAAAGTGTAAAGTCAAATAACGCTTGAAAGTGATTGGCTCAAATCCCGGAAATATGATGTCGCCACTTCACTCCACCACAGCAGCCACTCAGGAGAATGTACTAAAAACAATGCTACTCACATACTGTATAGAAAAACATAGGCAGTGCTGTAAAATCAAACTCCTCAAGGAAATATGCAGATTGCTCCCAGATTTCAGAATACGTGATGTCACGAGCATGGGCTTCATCCTACATGTTTCGTCAAAAATGACATCACGTATTACAAAATCTGGAAACAAACTGGGTATTCCTCTGGGGAGTTTGATTTGTACAGCACTGCTTATGTTTTTAGATATGTGATATGTGAGTGGCATTGTTTTCATAAATATTGGATATCACTGATTGTACAATATGTGGAGCGTTATAATTTTTGCATGCACATTCCCCTGCGTGGTTGCCAATATATATGGTGGAGTGACGTGGCAACATCATATTTCTTATTTCTAGGATTTGAGCCAATCAACTTTCAAGTGACTATATGACTTCTCACTTTGAGGGTCACAATGTTCCGGTAAGCCTGTGACCTAGGTACTGGTGTGGGAGCACGGGGCTGTGTTGTTGTTTTTTACCTAGAGGAGGTCTTTTTACACTATATGAAGATTATTTCATTTACAATTCATGACTGAGCTCCTTTATGTGCATAGACATTCTACGATAGACACACATAAAGGACCGATATTAGTTTTGTTTTTGTTTTATGAGTGTTGCACTTGAGTTTGGGTTTCCTTAGTAAATCCTCCCAGCTGAGTCACTGGCGCATTTGATGACATATACTGTATATTGTTCACATGATCATTTAGGGTAATCCAAAATAAAAACGCATTAATAAATAATAATTTCAGGTATGTTCTTTCAAGTTTTCCTATCTTGGCCCCTGAATCATAATATGTGAACTACCTAATTAGAAATATTAGGGGTCTAAATGTTTTAGGGGGTTATTTCCAGTCCAGTTAAGGTGGGATGAGCTCTGCTGAACCGCAACTGAATGCATCTAATTCAGAGGGCACAGTACAGTTAAATCTATGGAAATTGTTTGTGCACTCCCCTTGCTTTATGTATCAAGTCAAACAGAAGGAACTTCATGTACATTTTTTTAAATCTAAGGAGAAATCCCCAGGCTGTATTCAAAGCACAAACTCAACAGAAGTGAAAAGGATATATTTTACTGCTTTTCAGATTTTAAATGCCTGTAAACACTCCTCATCATTTTTTCACCCTTAAAATTCAATGAGCTCTAAGTATAAAGCCATCTGAACTTCCTTGAACTTGTGTTGAATGGAACCAAACGCAAATAAGACTTGAGTGCATTCAGATCACTCGCGTACATTAACTCTAATAATCATTAGCAAGAAACATAGTGGTAGCAACTTCCCTCTCTGGGATAAAAAAACAGGTTTTACTAAGATATAAAAACAATTATGTTACAATGCAATTGCTTCTAAAATGACCAGCACTCACTTTCAATGCAATTGGAAGCTGAACTACCATCAGTAACCCAGCTGTGTCTGTTCAAAGCATACAATATTTAAATGCAAGCCAAGTCATTTTAGTTCAGCTTATTATTAAATTACACAAAGATGCTGAAATCCAAGTTTGAAGACTTTAACCATCTAGTAGGCTAATATATATATATCACCATAGTTTCTTGTCAGTTAAAACATGCAGCAGACTTGATTTAAAAACTCTGCTTGCTATTCGATGGTTTATCCTTGTCTATTACATAACGTAATGTGACTATTAATGAACAAAACAAGCTACTATGATTTAATATGGAATGTTTATTTAATTCCTTCTAGTCTATGGGCTCTTTGTACAAGTATCTAAATCAATCTCAGATAATTCTGTAAATAGCTCCACTGGGACAGCTAGAAGCTTCTACTGCATGGATCTCCTGGCAATAAAATACTTATTGGACAGGGACTCAGCTGGGGGTTGTTTTATATTTTTATTAAAGGTGCATTATTTCTACGCTGTTTGCAAATGATATGGCAAAAGGCATGTAGGTATATAAGGTGGACAGTAACTATCTGAAAAAAATGTGCATACCAACAGGTTCAAAACAGTGTCAAAACAATGTCAAAATGTCAACAAATGTCAAAAAAATGTCAAATGTCAAAAAAAAAAAGAGGAAAGTTTGGACTGGCCTCTTATTAATGCCAGAGAAGCACACTTATTTGATAATATTGACCCTTACAAAAGGTAAGAATTTATGACCTATTAGTACCAATTTTATTCACTTGAGCTTTTTGTTCCCTTAAAGAGTTTTTAAGTATGCTAGACTCTTCCATGTGATTTCTTGCGCACAATCACAACTCTGTCTCCCACAGTCTGCTTAAAGTAAACATATCCTAAGGGAAACAAAGGATGACCTCCTTCTGGAAATATTAGGTACTTGGCTGTTATGCTGATCCTTTGGCTTTCAATGCTTTCTGAGTCATAGACCTGGAACAAGGTTGCAGGTCAGAGAGCCAAACATAATTTTCTGCATATTTATTCTGTTTCAATCCTAAATAATTAAATTCAGAGAGTTAGTATGACAAGTAAACAACTAGCAACATTAAAAGAAGGAGAAAACAAAAGCAACCACCATGTTTCACTGAGGACAGGTTTCCCTTTAACTGAAGCCCATCTAAATGTGAATAATAGCACCATATATTGCTCTTTTAACTTTTTAAATCAATGGCAAATACAGGTCCACTAGCTGGAGGTGATGTAGGTAGAATCTAAAGCCGGCCATACATGGAGCAAATTTCTTTCCAGCAATCACAGGTTGTGAAAGAAATTTGCTCAAGTCCCCCATCAACACAGACAGTATTGATGCAGAAATCCCTCCTGCTGGGCCATTGTCTTGTCCCAGTGGGGAAGGGGGGTGGGAGAGCCCTCCCTGCTGGGAGAAGACAGTGATTATTGCTAGCGGCTATAGAGTTAATCCTTTGCATTGTGTAAAAAGGTAGCTTGATCCGGTCTTTCTTAACTTCCCCCTCTTTCACAGTCCCCAAACCATCTCCTGATAGAACAGAGGCTAGGGGACAAGCTGCACATGCTCAGTTTGGTGTGTATCAGGGCCAATCAGCCCTGTCCAGACAGAGGGTCAGGGGTCCTGCAGTCTTATAGGACAGTCAGTCAGACAGTCAGAGCAGAATGAAAACTCCTCCTACAAGCTTTATCCAGACACTGATAGAAGTCACACGATTGCTCTAACTGCTGATTAGAAAATGTAGTTAGCAGTTTATATTTACTAAAACTATTGCATTTCCATGTTCTGTGTACTGTGGGGGACCAGATATAGTGAATGCAGGGTCCTGGGTTTAGTAGCACTTTAACTCAAATCATCTAGGGTAATTATTAAAACTGACCTATACATTTAATTAAACCATTCCCTTATATAGAAAACTTTCCAGGAGAAATACCAGAACTGCCACTGATTACTTTTTGCTTTTAAATGCATGTTGTCTGGATTTCATGCTCACCCTCAGGCTTCAATACTTTTTGAATCACTGATCTTGGAGGAATTTTGCAAACTATGAAGGTCCAGAGTTGGATTTCCATCAATGGCACTGCCAGGCACACAGCAATCACTGCTTAAAACAGAACCTCACTACTGCTTGACCTCTTGTACACAAAAGGTTTTCTTAATTTACTGGATGTACCATAGCTTAGAATAATGGCAATTTGTAAATAAGTGTACATGAGATTACTTTATTAATAATGATGATGTGAAAAAATGTCTAGCTAACAACTATACAGAGAAGGGCTATCTCATTGCCTCTGCTGCTTAAAGAAACGTGCCTACTGTGCCTAATGTTAAATCTCATCTTTGGAAGGTCAGAAAAAATGTCAGAAAGTAGTGAAGTAAGAGAGACACATGACAGCCAGATAACAGTTCAGAAGTAGTGGTTAGTGATGGTAGCCTCCACATTTGTTACTGAACAACAGGAAACCTGGAACACTGTTCTCATATTGTCTCCGACATATTGTCTCCGACCAATAGATCCTTCAGCACCAAAGCCTTGAAAATATGCTAATAAGGTGATCATTATTTTCCACCAAGCTATTCTTTCCAAGACTTTCTATTCATGCCATGGCGGTTCTTGCTTAACTCCACAATCTTCAACTAGCAGATTCAGAAAGTGCACCTCCACATTTCTCTAATGGCAGGTTTCCTTTAAAATACCCCCATCACTACAATGGTAGATCTAGGTAATTCTTACTTTTTATCTTGGAATTCTGTGAACTCATCTCCCACCAACATAGCCAGCTAATAAAGAGCACTGTCTGAACTTTGATCCACATCAGTGGAGGCTAAATGCATTAACAGTGGTCAGCAACAGAGGAGAAATGAGAGGAATCCTAAACAAAGATAAGTATTTCTGACCCAGCTCTTGGTTTTTAATTCACTGCATGATGGGGGGAAGTTATTTTATAACAAGGGAAAGTTTAATTTAACCTATACATTTGCATTTAAATTTTAAGTACAGCAGGTGGTCCTTGAGGACTGATTTGGGAAACAATGCACTAATGCGATAAAGCAACTCCGATACAAATGATTGAACACCCCACTGTTCATTATTTATCCCATAAAAGAGAAAGCATAGTTATTATAAAAGGCTACCAAAAGAAAACTCTTCTTCCCTTGATGAATCAATATAAAATTGGCTTGCACAGATGAGAAGTAATGGAAAAATTATCCCCAGTGAAGCTGGCTCAACTCCAGAACATAAAAAGTAGTTCAATATTATTGATATTAACCGTAAAACTAGCCTGCAATGAGCATTTGATCACAGTATGGCCAATGAGAGAGGCATGTAACTTAATTTCAGGTAGATAGGGCTTATTTAACCACTCCAGATCCGCGCTATTGCCATAGTACGGCTCCAGCGCGGATCTGGAATGCCCGGACGACGTCCATGGACGTCGCCCCCTGTGCGCGCTCCTCGCGCGCCCCCTAGTGGCAGCAGCGGCGCGCGCACGCGCGCGCCGCACGCTGCGCGCGCGTGCCCGTGCCTCGGGCGGACTCGGTGTCCGCCCGGACCCGCCGATCTCCTTCAGGAGCCTCAGAACGGGGAACCGCCGTTGTAAACACGGCGGTTCCCCGTTCTGTGACAGGGGACATACCAGATCTACTGATCCCTGTCACTGGGATCAGTTAGATCTGTTATGTCCCGGCCAGCCCTGCCCCCCCACAGTTAGAACACACCCAGGGAACATTTGTTAACCCCTTCACTGCCCCTTGCTGGTTAACCCCTTCACTGCCAATGACATTTACACAGTAATCAGTGGACATTTAAATTTCTGATCGCTGTATAAATGTCATTGGTCCCAAAAATGTGTCAAAAATGTCCGACATGTCCGCCCCAATATCGCAGTCCCGCTAAAAATCGCAGATCGCCGCCATTACTAGTAAAAAAAAAAAAATAATAAAAACGCCATAAATCAATTCCCAGTTTGTAGACGCGATAACTTTTGCGCAAACCAATCAATATACGCCGATTGCGATTTTTTTTTTACCAAAAATATGTAGAAGAATAAATATCGGCCAAAACTGATGAATATTTTTTTTAATGGATTTGTACTTTAGCAAAAAGTAAAAAATATTGTTCTTTTTTGCAAAATTGTCGCTCATTTTTTGTTTATAGTGGCGATCAGAAATGACGCAGAGGTGATCAAATACCACCAAAAGAAATCTCTATTTGTGGGAAAAAAAGGACGCAAATTTTATTTGGGTACAACGTCCCACGACCGCGCAATTGTCATTCAAAATGCGACAGCGCTGAAAGCCAAAAATTGGTCTGGGCAGGAGGGGGGTTTAAGTGCCCGGTAAGGAAGGGGTTAATACATACATGTCTTTACTACTGCTTATAGATAATATAATGAGACCACATGGCAGGGTTGCAAAAGGCTCATGATTCATGAATCCTTCGGCCAGCAATACATAAACTAAGATTCTGTTATGCAACCAATCTGAGAGCAGTGTGGTTGCAAATGGCAATAACTAGCACTGAAATGCAACAGTATTACACTTTATTAGGATTTTTTAAAATAACTGACTATAATCACTGTGTTATATTAATAAGCCTATATCTTATGACGAAGAGAGTTTTTAATTTAGTGTAACTAAGGAATCTCTGCCCTTAAAGAGATGGATTGTGGGAGATAATTGTTTCAGCTGTCTGCATACCAGGTTTAATCTATCAAAAGCAATGACACCTTGATTGATTATTAGAGGTACAGACAAAAGTAATATGTGCAGTCTGTTTGGCAAATTGGGGACTGCAGCTCACGTTATGAGGCAGCCCGGAACTCAGATTTCCAGTGACATGAAATAATGCAGAACAGTCAGTCAGCGAGCAAGTGCATAATTGGCAAATAATTATTGCATCTTCCACCTTATGGGCAAAGATAAATGTTTATGAATTAGCAAATAGTTGTCTCGCAAAGATCACTAATTTAAAATGTATCAAAGAAAAACTTTTTTTCAGTTTTGGATAAATTAGGACAGTGTTAGCACTTGGCCATGTTTTTATTGAGGCTTGTGTCTCCACTGGGGAGATTACCTTCTCTCTTTTTTGTCCGTGTGACTATTGCCACCAGGATTGAAAATGGAGGGAAAACGTATGCTTTTTCCACCAGAACAGGACTAGGAGGGAATTTGTTCAATAGGAACACATGCTGTTTCTAAGGAACAAGATGCAAAAGTAAATCTCCCTAATAAGGGACAGAAAAAATATGAAATGTATTTTTATCCCTTCTATGCGCTATTCCAAACTAAAAAAAAATCCTTGGCTTTAGATATCCTTTAAGTATTACTTCTTCAAGTTTTTACTAAGTATGGCATATTCTGACACATTTTAGTTGATTGTTGGACATTATTTTGTTCTAACTAGAGTTGAGCGAACTTCTAGAAGTCCGGGTTCTGCTGGTTCGGCCGAACTTCGGGTCAAAGTCCGGGTTCGGGTCCGGACAGAACCCGAACTTTGTCCCGGACCCCGAACCCCATTGAAATCAATGGAGACCCGGACTTTTAGGTACAAAAAGTGCTGTAAAATAGTCCTGGAAGGTCCTAGAGGTCTGCAAAAGGAAGGAAATGTGGGTAAGGGTGGGACAAGTGACCTACAAAGAAATGGGGACAGGGAAATAACTTTAAATATTTTTAAAAAAATAAAAACATAAAAAATGCAAAAATGGAAATCATCTTCAAAATGGGTCTGAAAAGTATTAATTAACATTAGAGGCCATAGAACTGTTCTAAAATCATCTTCAAACTGTGTCAAAAAAGTATAAATAAGCCGGAAGTAC
>BLSH010009063.1:1607446-1617670 GCA_018402905.1 Glandirana rugosa | reverse complement strand
GAACCCGGACTTTTTTTGAAAAGTCCGGGTCCGGGTCCGGGTCCCGGACACCCCAAAGTTCGGTACGGACCCGAACTTTACAGTCCGGGTTCGCTCAACTCTAGTTCTAACTACTTGAGCTCTATTTTTTAGCAGAACATTTTTTACATTCTACTATGAGCAATAACTTTGTCATGACTACTAATACTGAAGTATTACCTTTATCTTCTTTTGGGGATAAGTGAGGCTGTGTTTTACTGTCGTCCAAATTTTTTTTTTAAGACACAAAGTAGTAAAAATGTGGTAATGTTTTAAATACACATTTTTCAGTTTGACCAGTGGTCACTCTTCATATTATTACCGTTACTGTTGTTATAAAGAGAACATTTTAATTTTGTGATTATCTTACGCATTTCTTTTGTTAATGCTGTTGTTTTTTAGTGCTGCAAAAAATACATGTTTGTTTTTTTTTAATGCCTTGATTTGATTTGTTAATAACTTAGGGGTTGATTTACTAATACTGCAAAATCTGGTGCAGCTGTGCATGGTAGCCAATCATCTTCTAACTTCAGATTATTCAATAAGCTTTGAGAAAAATAAAAAACTTGGAAGCGGTTTCTATGCAGAGCTGCACTAGATTTTGCACTCTCCAGCTTTAGTACATCAATCCCTTAATGTTTTGTTAAAAAGCATTGCAAAGTTATTAACAAATCAAATGAAGGTTTTTTTTTTTTTTAAGTATGTATCTTTTTATAATGGCACTACAAAAACAACAGCATTAACAACATAAATGAAAAACAGATAATTAACTAAAGGCTCCTAGGAATTTAAGTAGAATATGGTTTTAGTGCTCCTGAAACACAGAGCAGAACCCGGGTGTCAAACTGACAACCGAGTCCTACCAATTTCACCTTCAGAGTTGATGCAGCAAAGGTGGGAAGCCCCGATGGTGCAAGGCACATAAAAGGTCTAGAAAAAAATATAGGAGCTGATTCAGATAACTGAACAAGTCAGTAAATACAATTTCCAAAGAAATTTAAATTACATTGGCCTTAAAATATCACATTTGTCATCTTGATATACCATCTTAGTAAAGCCTACCCAAAAAATATTTTACAATTGTTAGATGTTGGAGAACATGGGAAGATGAAATCACAGAATAGTTTACTCTTTTCAGGGACACTGTGGTGAGATCTCATGCTTGCGTTTTGCAGGTCTATACATCAGTAACAGGAATTACAAAAGGGGTACCAACACTCTCTGTTGAATTTTTCATATTATGGAACACCAAAAAGTGGATGATCCCTCCACTAAAATTCTTTAAGAAATATGAGTAGGAAGGGGAAGAACCATTCTACAAGGCTCTTCCTATAAATGAACAAGAGAGAGTCTATTCACCCCTATGGCCACATCTGTAGTATTTAAAATTCAAGAACAGGAAAAAAGGAGAGAAGTCCTTTGGGTCAGACTTCAAAGGCACTCTAGACTATATATTATTATAACAATATAAATTTTATTGATACAAAATAGATGCAAAAAGGGCATGCAACATAAATGTTAAAACATACAGTCCCTGACAAAAGTCTTGTCGCTTGTGTACAAATTGACCTGAAATGCAGCTGAAATTTATTTCTAATCAAAAATTTTTTTTACAAGAAATGGCTCATTTTAATCCCAACAGCTTTTGTAACAATGTTTCAGTGCAAAATGAAACTGTCAAAAAGTATTCTAATATTCACAGCTTGGTAATGCCCATTGAGTCAATTTTTGAAAAGACATAAGTGTTGTCGCCTTGTCATATGAGCTTCACCTGTGACTAATAATGGATCAATTAGGTCTCAGGTGTGTATAAAAAGAACCCCAGTACACTAGACCTTCACAACAACTGCAACTAGACCTCTGCAAACATGCCTAAGATTCACCCTGAGACTAAAGTTTTGACTATCAAGAGGCTGAAGACCAGATCTACTGCTAATGTGGCAGACACCTTAAATGTGTCTCAGCGTCAAGTACAGAGGATAAAAAAAAGATTTGAAGAGACTGGAGACGTTTTTGACAAGCCCAAGTCAGGCAGACCCTGCAAGACAACTGCTCAAGAGGACCGTTTGTTGGCTCGAAAATCCAAGGCCAGCCCATTTTCCACTGCAGCAGAGCTCCACGAGACCTGGTCACCTGAAGTCCCTGTGTCAACCAAAACAATTTGTCGGATTCTGTCTCTAAATGACCTCCATGGTCGAATCAGTGCCCAGAAGCCAGCACTAAACAAAAGACAATTGAAAAACCGTGTGGCATTTGCCAAGGCCAACAGCCTGCTAAAAGGATGGACGCTGGAAAAGTGTCAGAAGGTGGATTTTTCAGATGAATCTCCTGTTGAATTACACCACAGTCACCGCAAATATTGCAGGAGACCTACTGGAGCCCGCATCGATCCGAGATTCACCTAGAAAACTGTGAAGTTTGGCGGTGGAAAAATCATGGTCTGGGGTTACATCCAGTATGGGGGTGTGCGAGAGATCTGCAGGGTGGAAGGCAACATCAATAGTCTAAAATACCAAGAAATCTTAGCTACTTCTTATATTCCCAACCATAAAAGAGGCCAAATTCTGCAGCAGGATGGTGCTCCATCGCATACTTCCATCTCCACATCAAAGTTCCTCAAGGCGAAGAAGATCAAGTTGCTCCAGGATTGGCCAGCCCAGTCACCAGACATAAACATCATTGAGCATATGTGGGGTAGGATGAAAGAGGAAGCATGGAAGACGAAACCAAAGAATATTGATGAACTCTGGGAGGCATGCAAGACTGCTTTCTTTGCTATTCATTATGACTTCATCAATAAATTGTATGAATCCTTGCCAAACCACATGGATGCAGTCCTTCAAGCTCATGGAAGTCATACAAGATATTAAATTTGGATCTCACAGCATCACTACTTAATTTTCTGACATATTTTTGTATTTGCAGTAAATTTGTTCAATATCTGTATAGGCGACAAAACTTTTGTCTTGCCAAAATTTGACCTTTCTGTCTTGATTAAATGATAAATCTTTTTTCAGTGAAACTAATTTATTTTAGTGCATTAAACATCATTTGGGAGGGTTTAAGCTTTTCATATGAGCTATTTCTAACACCAATTGATTAATTAAAAGTCAGGTTAATAGCAGGTGTTTCTACAAAATAGATAAGCGACAATACTTTTGTCAGGGACTGTATATATATATATATATATATATATATATATATATATATACAGTGATGTAAACAAACTTCACAGGAAGATAGTTGTTCCATCATGTGAGAGCAGTGAGCCCCTGTATGCCGACAAATTTTGCTAACTTGCTTCCTCAGGACACACACAATGACTATGCGACTAGTGGCCTATTAAATACCACTATGGACCATCATGTTTTAAACACAAATATAATCCCTTTGTTTTCAAATTTGCAGCCCTTGATAGGATCTATGAGAATCTACAAGAGGGCAATTTTGACCAAAAAAGTATTACGAAGAGAAACACAATGGGTATATGACTTGCAAGCTACATCCCCCTGGAGCTAAATGATGTTCTGAGCTTTAAACCATTTTTGGTCTAGTGATAGATGGGATTCTGGTTTACTGGTCTAACCTTGATACTTTTATGCGTGACTCTCTTAGATTGATTTGACATTTCTCTGTCTCTTTTTATATACCATCAATTGTTGTCTGTCATATCCACTTGTTCCCCTTAAAATGAGTAATTATAGTGGTACTAGGTAATATTTTTGAAGCACCAGTTCTGTACATAAAGTGTTTGTTTACACATGTATATTTGTATATTTTTCT
The DNA here is from genome assembly GCA_018402905.1 of Glandirana rugosa. Taxonomy (NCBI): domain Eukaryota; kingdom Metazoa; phylum Chordata; class Amphibia; order Anura; family Ranidae; genus Glandirana; species Glandirana rugosa. Next base: position 1,613,869 of record BLSH010009063.1, on the reverse strand, counting down.
CTAGATGTAAATATATTGAATATCGGTTTTGCTGTTATGAAGATGAGCTCATAACATGGATGTTTTATCTCAACCAATCTGGCTTTTTACTCCCAATTGGGCTACCAACTGGACACGTGTATATGGCTTCTGCCTTTGTTTTTGCTCATTTTGCTTTATACTGAGCTATCCATGCTGGTATTTGGAATGTATGCTCCCATCTCTTTTCCTGCTAGGACCTGCAATGTTAAGTACAATGCCCTATCTTCGGATTTTGCTTTGGTTGTTACTCTCCCTGCCAGGACCTGTAATGTTAACTGCTTTCCGACCGCGCGCCGTCTTTTCACGGCGGCAGTCGGGGAGCTGGGCGCGAATCGACGTAAATAGGCGGCGATTCGCATTTTGCCCACCAGGGGGCGCGCGCGCGTGCCCCCGCCGCATTCCTGAGGAGTGTGCCCGCGGCTCAGGCGGACCCGATGTCCGCCGGCGAGCCGCGATGAGCGGCTACAGGGAAAAGAACGGGGAACCGCCGATGTAAACACGGCGGTTCCCCGCCCTGTCAGTGGGGCATGAGAGATCTACTGATCCCTGTTACTGGGATCAGTTAGATCTCTCATGCCCATGTTAGCCCAACCCCCCCACAGTAAGAACACACCCAGGGAACACTATTAACCCCTAGATCGCCCCCTGCAGGTTAACCCCTTCACTGCCAATGACATTTACACAGTAATCAGTGGACATTTAAATTTCTGATTGCTGAATAAATGTCATTGGTCCCAAAAAAGTGTCAAAATGGTCCGACATGTCCCCCCCAATATCGCATTACCGCTAAAAATCGCAGATCGCCGCTATTACTAGTAAAAAATAAAAAAAAAAAAAACCCCAGAAATGAATTCTCACCATCCGTAAACGCGGCCACTTTTGCGCAAACCAATCAATAAACGCCGATTGCAATTTTTTTTATCGCAAATATGAGGAATTATATAATTCGGCCAAAAACGGTGAAAAAAAATGTTTTTTTATATTTTTTTTTGGATTTGAATTTTAGCAAAAAGTAAGAAATTTGGGTTTTTTTGCAAAATGGTCGCTCTTCTTTTGTTTATAGCGGCGATAAGAAATGACGCAGAGGCAATCAAATACCACCAAAAGAAAGCTCTATTTGTGGGGAAAAAAGGACGCAAATTTTGTTTGGGTACAGCGTCGCGCGACCGCGCAATTGTCAGTCAAAGCGACGCATCGCCGAATCGCAAAAAGTGCTCTGGTCCTAAAGCTGCAAAACCTTCCGGTTGGTAAGTGGTTAAGCACAGTGCCCCCGCCCACTAGCGTTGCAGTGGTCTAGGACATGCGTATGGCTAACTCAGTCTATTCAGCCTGTTTATTGTGGAAATATGCTGTGTACCAATGGGCGTGGCTGTGAGGTCTCAGGGAGGTGCGGTTTCCCTCTGTGTCCTCGGATGACGTCATTCCTGCGCCAGGCGCTCTCGTTCGGCCACCTGCCACATGTTTGGCGGCGTCCTGGGTGTGATATAGTTCCCGGATATATATTTGTGTGCGCCATGCAGAGGGGGTTCTGCTGTATTTGTATGGATGATGTCCTTGGTGGTGTTCCTGAGTAATTAAGACACAGCACTATAACCATATGGATTTTAATATCCCCTCCTTATTCCTTATTGGATAGCACTTTATGGGACAGCTAGATAAAGTGACTATAATAATCAGTAAGTGCTGTTATGTCATCAAAAACCTATCATCTGTGACCTGCAGTTATGACTTATCTATTGGAATGACAGACGTTTTCTGTTTTTATTGCTATAACATCCCAGGTATCCCTAAATGTGTGGGATTTGCACCATCTTGTATACTCGCTTATTTTGATGTCTAGCCTGTATATTTGTCTATATATACATATGCATCTAGTTACTGGTAACATGAACACCATCTCAATATGTCACTTTAAAGCTTGTTTTGGTTGTAATTTTTCATTTTCTTTCTATATGCTCTAATGACCTATATACAATGTATTAATATATATGTTTTGTTCTAGACAGTGAAACCTGTTCCTTGTCCAAACCATCCCTCTGTGTGTCCTGAGGAAGCAAGTCGGCGAAATGCTTCGGCACACAGGGGCTCACTGCTCTCACATGACGGAACAACTATCTTCTTGTGTAGTTTGTTTACATCAATGTATATATAGGTTGCTTGCCCTTTTTGCATCTATTTTGTATCAATAAAATTTATACTTTTATAATATATAGTCTAGAGTGCCTTAAAAGTCCAACCAAAAGGACTTTTGTCCTTTTTTCCTGTTCTTAAGGCTCTTCCTAAAAACTGTTTGGTGAATGACCCTCTAATGCTGAACTCCAGGCACAAAAAATGATTTTAACCACTTCGGCCTCGGGGCCATTTTTGACACTTGTTGTTTACAAGTTAAAATAATTTTTTTTTGCTAGAAAATCACTTATAACCCCTAAACATTATATTTTTTTCTAACACCCTAGAGAATAAAATGGAGGTCGTTGCAATACTTTTTGTCGCACCGTATTTGCGCAGCGGACTTTTAAGCGCCATTTTTTTAAAAAAATACACTTTTTTTAGTTAAAAAATAAGACAACAGTAAAGTTAGCCCAATTTTTTTATATATTGTGAAATATAATATTACGCCAAGTAAATTGATACCCAATATGTCATGTTTCAAAACTGTGCCCACTCGTGGAATGGCGACAAACTTTGGCACTTAAAAATCTACATCGGTGACGTTTAAAAATGTTTACAGGTTACATGTTTAGAGTTGCAGAGGAGGTCTTGTGCTAAAATTATTGCTCTCTAACAATTGCGGCGATACCTCACATGTGTGATTTGAATGCCGTTTTCATATGTGGGCGTGACTTGGGTATGCGTTTTCTTTGGTGCGCGAGCTCGCGGGGACGGTGGCGCTTTAAAAATTTTTTTTTTTTTATTTGTTTTTTTTTTTTAGCACTAGCACTGTTCCTTTAAAAAAAAAAAAAATCTGATCACTTTTATTGCTGTCACAAGGAATGTAAACATCCCTTGTGACAGTAATATGTGGTGACAGGTACTCTTTATGGAGGGATTGAGGGTCTAAAAAACCCCCAATCCCTCCTTTGCACTTAAAAGTAATCAGATCGCCAAAAATGGCAATTCTGAATACTGTATTTTTTAAAAAATTGGTGTCATTGGCCACCAAGTAAATACATGAAGGAGACCTGATGTAAGCCGATTTCGGCTTCTATCAGGACTCCTCGCAGTCGGGGAATGCGCCGGATGGATGCTCCGGTCTCCCAGTGGGACGAGAGGCTGGGGAAGAGAGGCGGACGGCAGAGGGAGGGGGGATGTCTCCTCCCGCTGCCTGGGATAACGAGCGAGTGGCTCCAGAGCCGGATTGGCCATTATCACTGGATAGCCAACCGCCCGCTCTAAAAAAACGGTACTGGGGTATATCCTGTAGCTGCAGGCTATGCCCCGATATTCCACTTCTCCTGACCGCCGTTTATATACAGCAATTCGCTTGAAGTAATTAATATATTCCTCATAAAACCACAAATTATATGAATCCACTTTGTGTTCAACAAATGCCTCATCCAGTAATTACCTTGTAAAAGTAACATTGACCTTGTCACTGTGCTGCAAATTTCAGTGAGGGAAAAAAGTATTTGATCCCCTGCTGATTTTGTACATTTGCCCACTGACAAAAAAATTATCAGTGTATAATTTTAATGGTAGGTTTATTTTAACAGTGGGAGACAGAATAACAACAAAATATCCAGAAAAATGCATTTCAAAAAAGTTATAAATGGATTTGCATTTTAATGAGTGAAATAAGAATTTGATACCCTATCAATCAGCAATATTTCTGGCTCCTAGCTGTCTTCTATACCGATAACGATCTGAGATTAGGAGCACACCTAATCTCAATTTGTTGCCTGTATAAAAGACACCTGTCCACAGAAGCAATCAATCAGATTCCAATCTCTCTACAATGGGCAAGACCAAAGAGCTGTCCAAGGATGTCAGGGACAAGATTGTAAAACTATACAAGGCTGGAATGGGCTGCAAGACCATCGCCAAGCAGCTTGGTGAGAGGGTGACAACAATTGCTGTGTATATTTGCAAATGGAAGAAACACAAAATAACTGTCATTCTTCCTTGATCTGGGGCTCCATGCAAGATCTCACCTTGGGGAGTTTCAATGATCATGAGAACAGTAAGGAATCAGCCCAGAACTACACTGGAGAATCTTGTCAGGGATCTCAAGGCAGCTGGTAACACATTACACCGTAAAGGACTGAAATCCTGCAGCACTCCCAAGGTCCCCCTGCTCAAGAAAGCACATGTACAGACCCGTCTGAAGTTTGCTAATGAACATCTGAATGATTTAGAGGACTGGGTGGATGAACTGGGTGAAAGTGTTGTGGTCAGATGAGACCAAAATCAAGCTCTTTGGCATCAACTCAACTCACCGTGTTTGGAGGAGGAGGAATTCTGCCTATGACCCCAAGAACAACATCCCCACCATTAAACATGGAAGTGGAAACATAATGCTTTGGGGGTGTTTTTCTGTTAAGGGGACAGGACAACTTCACTGCATCAAAGGTGGATGGGGCCATGTACCATCAAATCTTGGGTGAGAACCTCTTTCCCTCAGCCAGGGCATTGAAAATGGGTCCTGGATGGGTATTCCAGCATGACAATGAACCAAAACACATGGCCAAGGCAACAAATGAGTGGCTCAAGAAGAAGCACATTAAGGTCCTGGAGTGGGCTAGCCAGTCTCCAGACCGTAATCCCATAGAAAATATGTGGAGGGAGCTGAAAGTTTAGGTTACCAAACATCAGCCTCGAGACCTTATTAACTTGGAGAGGATCTGCAAAGAGGAGCGTGACAAAATCCCTGGTCAACTACAAGAAATGTCTGCCCTCTGTAATTGCCAACAAGGGTTTTGCCACCAAGTGCTAAGTCATGTTTTGTGAAGGGGTTAAATACTTATTTCACTCATTAAAATGCAAATCAATTTATAACTTTTTTGAAATGAGCTTTTCTGGATTTTTTTGTTATTATTCGGTCTCTCACTGTTAAAATAAACCCATTAAAATTATAGACTGCTCATTTCTTTGTCAGTGGGCAAATGTACAAAATCAGCAGGGGATCAAATACTTTTTTCCCTCATTGTACCTATTCAGACAATAGAGCTGTGAGAAGGCCCCACCTTCTATAGACTGCCTAAAACAAATTATAGGAGGGGTGTACAAGACCAGGTAACAGTGACTGTAAAATAGTGACTGTAAAATTGATGTAAATGTTCATGCTGGATTATTGCTAATATCTGGAAGAAACAGACAAAGCACACCAAGAATCAAATCATTACAGTAGTACTAAAGCCTTCCATTTTTCCCCCTTTGTTACGTTTACAAAATTTAGTAGAGGAAAATAAATGCTTTCTTTATGAAAAATTCTAAAAGACTTGCATTTTGTTTCTTTACCATTGCATTCTCTGGGTTTCTGTGCATTGTGTCTCCAAGCTTCAGGTTGGGGAGCAGACACTTGAAAGTATCCTTGTTCCCCCTCCTTGGTACTATACAGTCATGGCCAAAAATAGTGGCACCTATGCATTTCTGTCAGATAATGCACCACTTCACCCAGAAACTTACAAATGGTTAGGCATTCTCATGTTTATTTCTTTTGTTTGTATTTGTATGACACAAAAACGCGGAGAACCAAAAAGTCAAATCTGATATATAAAACACAAAACTCCAAAAATGGACTGGTCAAAATTAGAGTTGATCGAACCCGTGGATGTTCGCGTTCGGTGGGTTCGGCCGCACTTCCGAAAAAAGTCTGGGTTCGGTACCGAACTTGACCCGAACTTTACCCCGAACCCCTAACCCCATTGAATTCAATGGGGACCAGAACTTTTCGGGAAAAAAATAACTGTAAAAGAGTCCTGGAAAGTGCTAGAGGGCTGCAAAATGATTTTAGAACAATAATCTGTCCCTTACAGCAACAGCAGGAACCTGACCCTATAGAACTAGGAGATGATTTTAGAACAATAATCTGTCCCTCTAAGCAGTAGACTCTACCTAGTCCAGTCAGATCTTTCTGTAATGCAGGATGAGATCTGCAATCTGTCCCTAAAAGCAGTAGTAGTAGTAATCTCTACCTATCTATCTATCTGCAATCTGTCCCTCACAGCACCGGCAGCATCCTCTCCCTACACTACCCAGAGAGCATGTGACATGCAGCACTGTGACTCCAGTCTCATATAGAGGCTGGGTCACATGATGCACTGGCCAATCATAGCCATGCCATTAGTAGGCATGGCTGTGATGGCTTCTAGGGAAAACCAGGGCCACGACACTCCCTGTCTAACGTCTATCTATCTATCCATCTCTAATGATGATGATGACGAAAATCCCTGTCTAACGTCT
>BLSH010009063.1:1589617-1607003 GCA_018402905.1 Glandirana rugosa | reverse complement strand
AATTAAAATGCCAATACAGCTGTCTGATTTAGTATGTAAATTTCTGATGTGTATTACCAGAATACTTCTAAAATCTCCTCTTCTTCTGCCATAACCTCTTCCTGATGTCTTGTAATTACAAAAGACGTGTCTGTATTGTCAAGCTCCTGCACTCTTTCAAAGAAGTGCATTTAAAATGGATTACTTCTGCTCTTTAGGCAGGCGATCAATACGGATGTGGTTCTGAATAAGTAGTGAGACGTCAGTGGACTGAGGCAGCTCTCCTCTGTCTCTTGAAAAAAATTAATTAAAAATCAATGAGGTGTGCTGCCTATTAATACAGAATCCTCGGGATTAAGAGACACAAGAAGGGATTGCTTTACACTGCTACAAGTAAGGTGGATTACTCTGGGATAATATGTCTGGATATGCAATATTATACAGGACAAAAAGAAAAGCAGCACATGATTTTGTATGCTGCTTCTCAGTGGTGTCAACAATGCTGCACCTACTAGAACATTATGTAATGAAGCAAGAATGCATATGTATTGTACAACTCTTCTTTTGCCTCAGCCGTCTAGTCGTCAGACTGCTTGGTTGTCTTTTTTCAGAACTTGTTGCATTATCTCTGGGAATGAGTATTAAATCAATAATTGACTTAGAATTTTCAGAAAATCCAATGGTATCAGCTTGGATTTGCTGAGAGGTTATGATTTACCTCACCGGTGAATCTTATTCACTCAAGTGAATTGATAAAGTGGCCCCTTTACCAGTTTATTCCCAGCTTGCAGAGTGCCAGTAGCCCCCCTCCCTCTCCAACTGTAAGAAGTGTGGGCTTTCATGTTATACTTGGTTTGCATGATGAACTAATAACAAAAGCTATAGCTATTAGTAGAGTTTTAATTTGGCCATCAGTGTCAGGAAGGTCTCCGGCACTGACCCAGAGATGAAGTATAGCCTGATCCTCCAAGTTGAAAGAAAAAACTACCATGGAGGTTAACAGGAAGCTTGCAAGCTGTAGCGTCACAAAGTAAAGCAATATTATGGCTACAATCTGGAGGGTTAATATGGACAAGTTTTCCAGTTTACATGTTTATAAAAATTAAAGGCTAAGTTCACTTTTTTTTTTCTAAATTTCAGCTCCCCTATGTACCAATATATCATTAATGTACTTCTTTAGCTGTAGCTCTAGCTGTTTAAACATACTGCTCGATTACTTCTGCCTTACTTCCTGGTTAGACTTTAGGTCATGACACAGGAAGGAGTTGACCAGCTGACCTCCTTAGCACATACCCTGCATCATTTACCCTAAAGTCTGACCAGGATGTAAGGCAGAAGTAATGGAGCAGTGTGTTTAACCACGTCAATACAGGACACTTCCCCCCTTCCTGCCCAGACCAATTTTCAGATTTCAGCGCTGTTGTATTTTGAATGACAACTGCACGGTCATGCAACACTTTACCCAAACAAACGTTTTATAATTTTATCCCACAAATAGAGCTTTCTTTTGGTGGTATTTGATCACCTCTGGGGTTTTTATTTTTTTCACTACAAATAAAAAAAATATTGAAAATTTTGAAAAAAAAGTTCTTTGTTTCTGTTATAAAACTTTGTAAATAAGTATGTTTTCTCCTTCACTAATAGGCACTGTTAAGGCTGCACTGACGGGCACTGAAAAGGCAGTACTGATTGGCACTGATGATGAGACACTTATATGCAGCACTCATGGGCACTGATAGGTGGCACTGATGGGCACCCATAGACAGCACTGATGGGCACTCATAGGTGGCACTCATAGGTGGCACTGATACATGGCACTGATAGGTGGCACTGGTGGGCACTCATAGGTGGCACTGATAGGCACTGATGGGTGGCAATGATAGATGGCACTGTTAGGCATCACTGATCAGGAGGCACTGGCAGGCATCACTGATGGGCACGTAGTGCCATCCCTATTGGGCATTTATTGGCATACCTGGTGGTTCTGGGTGGGCATCCCTGGTGGTTCTGGGTGGGCATCCCTGGTGGTCCTGGGCAGGCATCCCTGGTGGTCATGGGTTGGCATCCTTGGGGGGGCTGCACTGGTAATCAATCAGTGCAAACCCCCCTGTCAGGAGAGCAGCCGACCGTCTCTCCTCTACTCATGTCTGTCAGTGCAAGTAGAGAAAAAGCCGATAAACGGCTTTACAGTGATCAAATGTGATTGGACACAGCTGATCACATGGTAAAGAGCCTACGTCTTCAGGTGAAGAAGCTGGTACGTCCAGCGAAATGTGTTGACGTCATGCCCTGCACATCCTGACGCTCTCCTTATCTCTATGAGCCCCTGGATGGCTGGTGGATCCCTGACCAGACACGCAAATTGGCAGCTTGGTGTCCTACAGGTGGCTGCGCTTTGGATGTCTGCTGCGATGGCAGCCTTGGAACTTTACATCGGCATTGAATGCTGGAGTGAGCAGGGGTGTCAGGGAAATAGCCGCAGGAATGCCGGTTGTTCCAGCAATGATAGTGGCCGCCACAAGCGAATGCCAGCACGCATGCACACAGGTGCGCGCCGGCGCTAACCGGCGCGTGTGCGTGCCCACATAGCCATTTAAGAAGCTCTAACTGGCCTATAAAAGACTGTGGCTGCCTAAGCCAAATTGCTGGATTGTTATCAGCTTCCTGTGAACTTTGCACCTGCATCTGACTACTCGTTGTGACCCGGCTTGCTCCAGATATGCAACTCCTCTCCTGGCTTACTCCTGGCTTGTTCCTCTGACTCTCCCGGTTCTGCCTGAACTTCTGTGTATGACCCCGGCTTGTTACAAGGACTTCACTTCTGCCTGAACTCCTGTGTTTGATCCCCGTCTTGCTACAAGGACTCTGCTTTGCCTGATACTCCATGCATGTTCTACCTCTACCTGTTATATGGACTTTGCCTTTGCCTGTTGCACAGCAATAGGACCTGCTGCCTACCAGAACTTGTTGCTGAACTGTGTCTGCTTTCTGGTAGGTTTTGCCCCCAGCCTGGTCTTCCCTGCTACACTTCCAAGCACAAGCATTCAAGCAGCCCAGCCAGAGTTCATGTTTGACCGCAGTTGGCCACGCACATCTCCACCAGCGTCACCTCCTATTTGCCAGACTCTTCTGGATCTTGTCGGGGACCTGTGTCTCTATGGGCCCTACTGTTACATCTCCAGGGGTATAGTGCACTTAGCTGCAAGGGGAGCCACTCTCTACATTTGGCTTTGGAACAGGTACGTGACAGTACAATCCAGCCATGTTAGAGGCCGACAGAGGTGGCTCTCCCCTAGAGGCACTGTGCCAGCAAGTTACCGCTCTCACACAAGCGGTGCAGAGACTCCAGGAAGGCTACTTCCAGCTGGAAGGACGTCTTCAACTCCTGACAGCATCACCTGCTGAAGAAAACCCTTCAACTTCAAGCACGGCACCTTCAGCTTCTGCATCAGGTTTGAATGCTCCTCCTGCTATGGTGGTTCCTCCTCCTGAGCCTCGTGTACCTACCCCGAAAGATTCCTCGGAGATCAGAGAAAGTTTCGGGCCTCATGCTGTTGCTCTCCCACCAACACCGCCTCCAACCTTCACTACAGAAGGGGAACCCATGCAATTGGGGCTGGTCTGGGCTTCTGTCACACCAGAGGAGAAGCTACGCTGTTGAAGAGATAACCTCTGCTTTTATTGCGGGGCAACAGGACACTTCCTGCACAGCTGCCCTGTAAGACCTAGTAAGTCGTCTCCCCAATATGCTATGAACGTTCAGGTATCTGCATCTTCACCCACTTACCTTGTTCTTCCTGTTTCTCTACAGGTGGCGGAAGGGGAGGTCCGGCTCCTGGCAATCGTTGACTCTGGGGCCTGCAGTTGTTTTTCCAATATATTTGTGAAAGAGATCATCAAGCTGCATGGAATTGTATCAGACAGAGTACAATTTACTTCAAGATTCTGGAGAGACCTGTGCAAAACCTTGTCCGTTGCAGTACATCTATCCTCAGCCTACCACCCCCAGAGTAATGGTCAGACCAAAAACCAGACTTTGGAGCAATACCTACGATGCTTCTGCACCTGCTCACAAGATGACTGGGTATCCCTCCTTCCATGTGCAGAATTTGCCTACAACAATTCTTTGCATACCACCACCAACCAATCTCCTTTCTGGGCAAATTATGGGTTCCATCCTTCTTTTCTCCCCAACATCTTACCAGAAGCCTCAGTCCCTGCAGTCCAAGAGCGGATAAATCATATCCAAACCAATTATCAAAGCCTGCGGGAGACAATGAAGGAAGCTCAAGAGAGTTATAAAAAAATCTATGATAAGGGGAAAAAGGAGAACCCCATGTTCAAGGTTGGTGACAAAGTTTGGTTATCTGCTGCTAATCTGAAACTTTCATGTCCCTCCTGGAAATTGGGACCAAAGTTCATCGGGCCCTTTGAAACCAAAAGCATGGTCAACTCTGTAGCCTTTGAATTGGCATTACCTTACTCCTACAAGATCCACCCGGTCTTCCACGTCTTGCTTCTCAAACTAGCAGTCCCTAGTCCCTTCCCTGGAACAGAAGATCTGCCGTCACCTCCGGTATCAGTGGAAGATGAAGTGGAATTTGAAGTTGAGACCATCTTGGATTGCAGAAGAAGAGGCAGGCAAGTCCAGTACCTAATTAAATGGAAGGGGTATCCCCCGGAAGAGAATTTGTGGGAACCTTCCAGTAACATACATGCCCCAAGACTTCTGCAAGACTTCAAGAGAAGACACCCAGAGAGGATGGCCCGTTTGGGCATCCAGAGGCTGCCCCTTGGGGGGGCAATGTCAGGGAAATAGCCTCAGGAATGCCGGTTGTTCCAGCAACGATAATGACCGCCACAGGTGAATGCCGGCACGCATGCACACGGGACTGCGCGATCGCGTAGATTGACGCTAACCGGCGCATGCGTGCGCACTTAACCAATTAGGAAGCTCTAACTGGCCTATAAAAGACTGTGGCTGCCTAAACCAAATTGCTGGATTGTTGTCAGCTTCCTAATTCATGTGAACCTTGCACCTGCATCTGACTACTCGTTGTGACCCGGCATGCTCCAGACCTGTAACTCCTCTCCTGGCTTACTCCCGGCTTGGTCCTCTGACTCTCCCGCCTCTGCCTGAACTTCTGTGTATGACCCCGGCTTATTACAAGGACTTCGCTTCTGCCTGAACTCCTGTGTTTGACCCCCGGCTTGCTACAAGGACTCTGCTTTGCCTGATACTCCGTGCATGCGCTCTGCCTGTTATATGGACTTTGCCTTTGCCAGTTGCACAGCAATAGGACCTGCTGCCTACCAGAACTTGTTGCTGAAGGGAACCTCAGTCCATTGGGTGAGATTACTCCACACATCATTTTCCACTGTGACTCTGTTACTTAGTTAATTTCCACTTTGTCATCCACCGCAGTACAGGGATTTCCAAGTGGGTGGATATCAAGCTTGCTAATTATTGGAATACTTTGGGACTATATCATCGGCATCTGCGCACTCCGTTCACATTGCAGCAAACTTCCTAATACCCCCACTCACATTCCTGAAGCTGTCAGCTATTGCAGCCCCTGTATGAATGCATCTGCTCTGAGTGATGTCTGCACATCACAGTGATATCACTAAGTTACTTGATCACTACAACTATAAGTGGGTCTACACTACAGCTTGTCTCTCCATACAACTTACCTTTTTCATATATCCAGCTACGGACTTCCTGTACCACCAACTTATTCCTGTTCAAGGCCAATTGGAGATTGTATGGTGTGTGGATGCTTGAGAGACATTCTTTTGATTGAGTTTTTTGACAACTTTGTCATATGCATGTGGTGGAGAGATTTTGGTGATAACCCATAGTCTGTTTTTTATTCTATGACATTTACATGAATTAAGAAATTATTTTTTATATTCATTTTTGTATACAATTCGTGGTCTAACCATATCCCGATGGCTGTCTATCATGATACTTTAGGCAGCCATCTGTGCTGACCTCTGTGTGTTAATATCCATGCATATAAACCATTCTATTGATTCTCATAACGAAAAGCGCTCTATGAATGGGGAGGCAGACCTTTCATTCATCCACCTGTTCTCCATTCATAGAGCGCTTTTCACTGTGGGAACCAATAGTAACGCGTCTATGAATGGAACAATGGAGTGGAAAGTGCAGGCATAGTTGGCTCTTGAGGAGTGCTTGCCACAGATGCATCCACTCATGTTAAACTCCACAGCACTAGAAGATCATAACTAGGGGGTACCTAGGGGTAGAGGACTATAAATGTCAAACTAACATAGCAGCCACTAGCATACAGGACACTTTTCATTCAAGTACCATCCCTGGTGCTATTTTTTTTTAAATTTCCACTAAAGTCCAGCTTTAAAACAAATGGTAGGTAAAAGCAGAGAAAAATCAAATATATTAAATGCTTACTTGCAGCATTTTTGTTCCGTAAACAATTTTTTATTCATTTGCAATGTGCCTTTGAACTTGCTGGGAAATGTTACTTCTTCAGGGAGAGCGTTTATTATCCCAACACTTCATATCTACCATTATCCCAACACTTCATATCTACCATGTACTTGTACAGTTGTATGCAAAAGTTTAGGAACCCCTGACAATTTCCATGATTGTCATCTACAAATATTTTGGTGTTTGGATCAGCAATTTCATTTTGATCTATCAAATAACTGAAGGGCACACTAATATTTCAGTAGTGAAACGAGGTCTATTGGATTAACAGAAAATGAGCAATATGCATCAAAACGAAATTAGACAGGTGCATAAATTTGGGCACCCCAACAGAAAAATCACATCAATATTTATTAGAGCCTCCTTTAGCAGAAATAATAGCCTCTAGACGCTTCCTATAGCCTGTAATGAGTGTCTGGATTCTGGATGAATGTATTTTGGACCATTCCTCCTTACAAAACATCTCCAGTTCAGTTAGGTTTGATGGTTGCTGAGCATGTACAGCCCGCTTCAAATTACCCCACAGATGTTCAGTCATATTCAGGTCTGGGGACTGGGATGGCCATTCCAGAACATTGTACTTGTTCCTCTGCATAAATGCCTGAGTAGATTTTGAGTAGTGTTTTGGGTTGTGTCTTGTTGAAATATCCAGCCTCGGTGTAACTCCAACTTTGTGACTGATTCCTCAACATTATACTCAAGAATCTGCTGATATTGAGTGGAATCCATGTGACCCTCAACTTTAACCAGATTCCCACTACCAGCACTGGCCACACAGCTCCACAGCACGATGGAACCTCCACCAAATTTTATTGTGGGTAGCAAGTGTTTTTCTTGGAATGCTGTGTTCTTTTGCCGCAATCCATATTGCCCCTTGTTATGACCAAAATGAAGCTGGCTTGTCCAAATGTGCTTTTGTATACCTCAAGTGGCTCCGTTTGTGGCGTGTGTGCAGAAAAGGCTTCTTTCGCATTACTCTCCCATACAGCTTCTCCCTGTGTAAAGTGCGCTGAATGGTTGAACGATGCACAGTGACACCATCTGCAGCAAGTTGATGTTGTAGGTCTTTGGAGGTGGTCTGTGGGCTGGTTTTGACTGTTCTTACCATCCTTCCCTTTTGCCTCTCCAGTATTTTATGTGGCCTGCGAATTCTGGCCTTAACAAGAACTGTGCCTGCGGTCTTCCATTTTCCTCACTATGTTCCTCACAGTGGACACTGACAGCTTATATCTCTGCGATAACTTTTTGTAGCCTTCCCCTAAACCATAATGTGGAAAAATCTATGTTTTCAGGTCATTTGAGAGTTGTTTTGAGGCCTCCATGTTGCTACTCTTCAGAGGAGAGTCAAAGAGAACAACTTGCAATTGGCCACCTTATCTCATGATTGGATGCACCTGTCTATGAAGTTCAAGGCTTAGTGAGCTCACCAAACCAACTGTGTTTTCCAATTAATCAGTGCTAAGTATTTACAGGTATTCAAATCAACAAAATGACAAGGGTGCCCAAATTTATGCACCTGTCTAATTTCTTTTTGATGCACATTGCACATTTTCTGTTAATCCAATAAACCTCATTTCACTACTGAAATATTACTGTGTCCTTCAGTTATTTGATAGATCAAAATGAAATTGCTGATCCAAACACCCAAATATTTATAAATGACAATCATGGAAATTGTCAGAGGTTCCTAAACTTTTGCATACAACTGTATGAGAAAGTGTCCTTTTCTCTTTCTATTGCTTCCTTTATGTGAAATTCCTGGTGTTCCTGCTAGTCCCTCTGCTTTCCTATTAAAAATTGACCACCCTAAACAGGAGAGCACACCGTGGTCAGTTTTCTACCTATGCTGGTAACTCAGTGTTCTCTCCTCCAATGATCAGACTTGTCCTGAAATGCCCCCGCTGCACAGCCATTCACTGGCAAGTTCAGTGTGCTGCTGCTGCTTCTCCTCTCCCCAGCTCTTATGCAGCTGAGAACAGGAGGAATGTGATCATGTATAAAAAAGGGGAAAAAAGTATTTTTAACCACTTCAATACTATGCACTTAGGACACTTTCCTACCAGACCAATTTTCAGCTTTCAGTGCTGTTGCGTTTTGAATGAGAATTGCACGGCCGTGCGACGCTGTACCCAAACAAAGTTTTTATCATTTTGTTCCCACAAATAGAGCTTTCTTTTGGTGGTATTTGGTCACCCCTGCGGTTTTTATTTTTTGCGCTATAAACAAAAAAAGACCGAAAATGTTTAAAAAATAAAAAAATTTCTATTTCTGTCACAAAACTTTGTAAATAAGTAAATTTTCTCCATCACTGATGGGCACTGATGAGGCTACACTGACGGGCACTGATGTGGCAGTACTGATTGGCACTGATGAGGTGGCACTGATGAGGTGGCACTGATGATGAGGCACTTATATGCAGCAATGATGAGCACTGTTAAGCGGCACTGATAAGCAGCGCTGACGGGCACTGATATGCAACACTGACGGGCACTGATATGCAGCACTGACGGACACTAATAAGCAGCACTGATGGGCACTCATAGACGGCACTGACTGGCACTCATAGGCGGTACTGGGCACTGATAGGTGGCACTGATGGGCACTGATAGATGAGCACTAGTAGGTGGCACTGGTGGGCATATGTACTGAAAGGGGCCCATTCCCTGGTGGTCTAGGGTGGCATCTGAAGATGGCACTGAGTGCCATTCATATTGGGCACTATGCCCCTTACCTGGTGGTCTAGGGTGGTCTCCCTGCTGGTCCAGATTGGCTCCCTGGTGGTCCCTGGTCAGCTCCCTGGTGGTCCTGGGTGGGCACATTGCTGGTGGTCTCTGGGCAGGCTCCCTGGTGGTCTAGTGTGGCAATCCGAGGGGGGCTGTGCTGATAAATCATCAGCACAAACCCTCCCTGTCAGGAGAGCAGGCGATCGGCTCTCCTCTACTCAGGTCTGCAGACCCAAATACAGGAAAAGCCGATAAACGGCTTTCCTGTGTTACACTGTGACCAGCCATAATTGGTCATGGCTGATCACATTGTAAAGTGCTTCGGATGGAAGCACTTTACCGAGATTGGTATTGCGGGGGGTCAGACTGACCTCCCACACCACGGATCGCCGGAATGCGCGCCCCTCCCCCCGGGCGCGCTGCGGCTTGTTATCCTGAGGACCTCATATGACGCCCAGTCAGGATAACTGAACCACTTCCCGGCCGTCATTCATACGGCGGTCGGGAAGTGGTTAATGTTTTTATTTTTCATATCTATACAAAAATGTTTTGCCTTCCATTTCTATGTTAAACAGAATGGGTTGTTTTACAAGGTGATCATTTACAATCACTTTGTCTAGCACAGCCCTTTCTGAATGTCACAGCCCTCTCCTCTTCTGGGAATGTCTAATTACTCTCTGTTCTGGACCAGCCCCTCCACCCCTCCCCTCAAATTCTTACATATGCTTTTATGGAGTGAAGGTAATACTATAGAACAGTGGCGGCCCGTTCATAGGGGGTGCACATTCACTGCCCCCCCATCCATGCGTCCTTGCCCTTAATCTACATGCGGGGCAACGGACGCATGGATTTCAATGGGTTTTATTTTTTTTTGAAGCACATGATTAGAGCTTGAGGCTCTAATTGGCTTAAAAAAGGGTGTGTTCCGGGCACAGTGCTAGCCCATCCACTTGTGTAACAATAGCAAATTAATATTTGCTATCGTCTTCCTGATTCTTCTCCCAGCCAATCAGGAAGCAGTTCCTGAGACTGATTGGCCAGGGAGTCTTAGGACTTCCGGCCAATCGGGTCTCAGTCAGGACCCCCTTCCTGTTTGGCCTGGAGGAGAAGCAATGGCCCTGAAGCGAGTAGTAGGCCTCTGATCACTGCCACATTCCTGTCCGTCTTCCGGGGAGGGGGGATCACCACATTCCCATCCATCTCCCATGGGGGGAGGTTGGCATTGGTTTGCTCCCCCCCCCCCCAAATATTAAGCACCAGCCACCACTGCTATAGAATGTCACTAGCGTTACAGCTCTGAGGCTACTGGGGCTTCTAACATTGCAACCAAGATGGTGACACCCAGCAGTCTTGGACCTTTGGATGTCTACACAAGGGAAACTTGACTAATAAATAACATGCATAACATATGTTAAATGCATATGTAACCTTTTCTGAGGATTGTTCCTGAAATTAATTGCCTGCCTACAGGGTCTCTTTAAAGCAAAATATATAGGCACTAGACTATGTTTTTTTATAGTCTTGAAATATATAAATCCAATGTTCTGTATTCAACTTCAGCAGTGTAACCACAGCGTTTTGAAGGATTGTGAAGTTGAGCCTTCATTGGATTCAGCTAGAGCCTTATCAGAGGAGAAGTGATCTCAGGGATCTGGATGTGACAATATAATGAATGCCAAATACTGACAGAGTAAAGCCATAGAAAATCATATTTCCAGGGAAAAATGACCAGCATGATTATTCTTTAATATATCACAGCACTGAGTTGCGGGTAACCAGTTTTATACGTTTGTTTTCCCTTCTTAAACTAAGTTTAGACGTTTATTCTAATAAAAAAAATCCCAAACCTTTATTAGGCATTGATCCATATATAAAATAAGCACCTAAACTTTAAAAATAATATAACTGACTGGGATACATTTTATGTCCTTTGGTTTCATGCTTATGACAAGTACAAAAAAAGAGTCACTAGCCAGATATACGTGAAAATGTACCAACAAACCACATGCAGCATAAATGGAAGATAAAAATGTTACCCTTTTGAGTTCTACATAGTATTTCCCCTACATAATGGGTATTTCACTGCATATCCCCGGATTGTTGTTTTCTGGGCCATTCGGGGCTCAAAACAAGCGCAAATTTAATGAATTCTAAAGGTGTTTTTTTTTCTAACAAACATTTTATACTTACCTGCTCTGTGTAATGGTTTTGCACAGAGCAGCGCATATCCAGAGTCATGCTTTGTGTATCCATTGACACACACAGTGCTACCCTGCCCTGCCTGATGCTCTCTGCTCACTGACTTTGATTGCTGCTGCTTCCAGGTCCAGTGAAGAGAGACAGAGCAGAGATGGAGAACATGCTCAGGTAAGTATAAAGGAGGAGGGGGAGAGGGGGGCCGGGGGAAGCTGCATGCAGAATGTTTTTTACCTTAATGCAGAGAATGTATAGCAGACCAGTATAGTACAGCAGATAAACTGTCTATAATAATGAGTAGCCAACAGGGATCCTCAGTGTTTAAGCTTTGATCCTTGAACACTGGAAATCAAAATTCCATGTAATATAGTATAAAGTGGTAAAGGAAAGAGGAATGGGAAAAGAGAAGACAAAAAAGAAAAAGAACAGTCCAAAGAAAAAAAAAGGAAAATGGA
Source organism: Glandirana rugosa (assembly GCA_018402905.1). Classification (NCBI taxonomy): domain Eukaryota; kingdom Metazoa; phylum Chordata; class Amphibia; order Anura; family Ranidae; genus Glandirana; species Glandirana rugosa. The sequence goes on along the minus strand of BLSH010009063.1, from coordinate 1,595,175 downwards.
CAGCTCCGCTCAACTCGGCACCGAATTTCCTATCATAGCTCCCAAGTCAAATAGGGGATTGCAGATATCTAATCCCGGGGTTCCATTTTTTAGAAAAAATCTGGTCTGTTTATCACAAAGAATACTAGTCAGATTTTCATGGAGTATTACCCAAGAAATGTTGTTCTTAATTGCGTTATTTTTTACCACTGGAGTTTTCCAATCTTTTGTGATAGACATCTTCACCACTAGCAGAATTCAAATAATGAGGGATTGGACATGTCTAGGAATGTAATCCGCCAATTCATTAAAACGCTCTGTTTTTGCCTTTTTAACAAGATAAACAGAGATCACCGAATGGATCAGGGTAAACACTGGTATATGGTGCCCTCCAGTACGCAACCTCTGAAACAGAGGAGAGGCATCAGGAAAGATCTTGACAAGTCACAATGGTACCATATACCAGGGAGACAAAACTTTGTAATTTGCCTCTACATATGTGATATTGAGGATCCCCTTGCTTGTAGGTCCCGCATGCATAGGTAAATGGTGATTGCACCAAACATGTGAGGTATCACCGCGACTGTCAGAGCAAGAGCAACAATTCTAGTTCCAGACCTGCTATGTAACTCTAAACTTGTAACCTGTAAAGGCTTTTAAAGTGTCGCGCCAATGGAGATTTTTAGGTACCGTAATTTGACACAGTTCCACTGGTGTATGTCATTTTAAAATGTTATGAATATATTTACCCAGAGTAACATCATCTTATATATATTACCAAAAAAATTGGGTATTATATTGTGCTTATGTACAAGTTCATTAATATATATATATAATTTGGAGGAATTACTCTATCGGTCTGATCCCTCTATAATGTTAGATTGATATTCTTTCATAAGTAGGTATTAATTCTACCAAAATGTGAACATTTATTTTAGAAACAAAGTAGTGGCTTATTCACAAAAAAGACCTTTTCAACTGGAAAAGCACAATACAGTGTATCATAGCAATACAATAAAGGTAAGGTATCATTTTCAGCATAAGACAATCACAATTATTCTATCTGACCTAATTTGAGTTTCATTTCCCCTTCCACATATTCCACAAGGTAAACTAAATATAAAATTCAGCAGCAAGAGTAAGATAACCCTGTAATAGGCACAGCAGGTACATGAACTTTTTATGATGACTTTAAACCAAGTCTACAGTTCTCTTAACTTGTACTTTTCTTTATGATGAGTCCCCAGATAACTAAAGAATGACCACGAGAATACTCTTGAATTAATGCGTGAGCTTTATAGCTGAGCTTTATGCAATACGAAAGAAAATATCATTTCAACTCTTTAAAAATATAAATTCCAACGTCATTTAGTAAGCAGGAAAATACCTCTTTATGCTGTACTGTCAAGTAGCACAGCAGTCAAACAATCTTCAGGGCACCATTTGCCAAGTTGTGGAACAGAACCAGCTTGAGCTTGCTTGTAATGAGACTGAACAGAGCTGCAAGGCAAATGCAACCTACTCCTATTTACCTGTCCAGCATTCAAGAAGCAAGATTCAGCTGAAAATCAGGCAGCAAGTTTTCTAAGGGGATTTTTGGGAACAAAGATATGTTATGTATCAGCTGAACAGATGCAGCTAGGGTCTCACTAAAAGTAGAGTTGCAAGTACTAAATTAAGAATGGTTTACTTTGAACAGTTAGAGGTGATTTATATATATAAAATATTTTATTAGATCTTTTCATGTGACAAAAAATTACACTTTGCTACAATGTAAAGTAGTGAGTGTACAGCTTGTATAACAGTGTAAATTTTCTGTCCCCTCAAAATAACAACACACAACCATTAATGTCTAAACCGCAGGCAACAAAAATGAGTACACCCCTAAGTGAAAATGTCCAAATTGGGCCCAAAGTGTCAATATTTTGTGTGGTCACCATTAATTTCCAGCACTGCCTTAACCCTCTTAGGCATGGAGTTCACCAGAGCTTCACAGGTTGCCACTGGAGTCCTCTTCCAATCCTCCACGATGACATCACGGAGCTGGTGGATGTTAGAGACCTTGCGCTCTTCCACCATCCGTGGTGAGACATGCTTGACCAGTCCATCACCTTTACCCTCAGCTTTTTTAACAAGGTAGTGGTCATCTTGGAGGTGTGTTTGGGGTCCTTATCATGATGGAATACTGCCCTGCGGCCCATTCTTCAAAGGGAGGGGATCATGCTCTGCTTCGGTATGTCACAGTACATGTTGGCATTCATGGTTCCCTCAATGAACTGTAGCTCCCCACTGCCGGCAACACTCATGCAGCCCCAGACCATGACACTCCCACCACCATGCTTGACTGTAGGCAAGACACACTTGTCTTTGTACTCCTCACTTGGTTGCCGACACACGCTTGACACCATCTGAACCAAATAAGTTTATCTTGGTCTCATCAGACCAGGGGACATGGTTCCAGTAATCCATGTCCTTAGTTTGCCCATCTTCAGCAAACTGTTTGCGGTCTTTCTTATGAATCATCTTTAGAAGAGGCTTTCTTCTGGGATGACAACCATGCAGACCAATTTGATGCAGTGTACAGAGTATGGTCTGAGCACTGACAGGCTAACCCCCCACCCCTTCAACGTCTGCATAAATGCTGGCAGCACTCATACGTCTATTTCCCAAAAACAATCTCTGAATATGATGCTGAGCACGTGCACTCAACTTCTTTGGTCGACTATGGCAAGGTCTGTTATGAGTGGAACCTGTCCAGTTAAACCACTGTATGGTCTTGGTTACAGTTCAGTTTCATGGTCTTGGCAATCTTCTTATAGCCTAGGCCAGGGGTAGGGAACCTGCGGCTCTCCAGCTGTTGTAGAACTACATTTCCCATCATGCTTCTGGGAGTAATTGTATCCATCAGCCTTGCAATGCCTCATGGGAAATGTAGTTCTACAACAGCTGGAGAGCCGCAGGTTCCCTACCCCTGGCCTAGGCCATCTTAATGTAGAGCAACTATTATTTTTTTTCAGATCCTCAGAGAGTTCTTTGCCATGAGATGCCATGTCGAACTTCTAGTGACCAGTATGAGAGAGAGCGATAACACCAAATTTATCACACTTGCTTCCCATTTACACCTGAGACCTTGTAACACTAACAAGTCACATGACACTGGGGAGGGGAAATGGCTAATTGGACTCAGTGCATCCAGAAAGTATTCACTTTTTCCAAATTTTTTTAAGTTACAGCCTTATTCCAAAATGGATTAAATTCATAATTTTCCTCAAAATTCTACAAACAATACCCCATAATGACAACGTGAAAGAAGTTTGTTTGAAAGCTTTGCAAATTTATTAAAAAGAAAAAAAAATCACATGTACATCAGTATTCACAGCCTATGATCAATAGTTTGTTGAAGCACCTTTGGCACCAGTTACAGCCTCAAGTCTTTTTGAGTATGATGCTACAAGCTTGACACACCTGTTTTTGGGCAGTTTCTCCCATTCTTCTTTGCAGGACCTCTTAAGCGCCATCAGGTTGGATGGGCAGCATTAATGCACAGCCATTTTTAGATATTTTCAGAGATGTTCAATCGGGTTCAAGTCTGGGCTCTGGCTGGGGCACTTAAGGACATTCACAGAGTTGACCTGTAGCCACACCTTTGTTATCTTGGCTGTGTGCTTAGGGTCATTGTCCTGTTGGAAGATGAACCTTCATCCCAGTCTGAGGTCCAGAGTGCTCTGGAGCATTTTTTCATCAAGGATGTCTCTGTACATTGCTGCATTCATCTTTCCTCGATCCTGAGTAGTCTTCCAGTTCCTGCCACTGAAAAACGTCCCCACAGCATGATGCTGTCACCACCATAATCCACTGTACGGATGGTATTGGCCAGGTAATGAGTGGTGCCTGGTTTCCTCCGGACATGATGCTTGCCATTGAGGCCAAATAATTCAATCTCTGTTTCATCAGATCAGAGAATTTTGTTTATTGTGGCCTGAAACTCCTTCAGGTGCCTTTTGACAAACTCCAGGCGGGCTGTCACATGCCTTTTACTGAGGAGTGGCTTCCGTCTGGCCACTCTACCATACAGGCTTGATTGGTGGAGTGCTGCTGAGATGTTGTTCTTCTGGAAGGTTTTCCTCTCTCCACAGAGAAATGCTGGAGCTCTGTCAGAGTGACCATCTGGTTCCTGGTCACCTCCCTGACTAAGGCCCTCCTCCCCCCGATCACATAGTTTGGCTCACTCTAGGAAGAGTCCTGGTGGTTCCAAACTTCTTACATTTTCGGATGATGGAGGCCACTGTGCTCATTGGATCCTTCAATGCTGCAGAAATGTTTCTGTACCCTTCCCCAGATCTGTGATTGTTAAAACAATCCTGTCTCAGAGGTCTACAGACAGTTCCTTGGATTTCATGGCTTGGTTTGTGCTCTGACATGCGTTGTTAACTGTGGGGCCTTATATAGACAGGTGTGTACCTTTCCAAATCAATCATGTCCAATCAACTGAATTTATCACTGGTGGACTCCAATCAAGTTGTAGAAACATCTCAAGATGATCAGTGGAGACAGGATGCATCTGAGCTCAATTTTTAGTGTCATGGCAAAGGCTGCGAGTACTTATGTGCATGTGATTATTATTATTTTATTTTTTTTTTTGTTTTTTAATCTGCAAAGATTTCAAAAAATCTTCTTTCACATTGTCACTGTGGAGTATTGTTTGTAGAATTTTGGGGAAAATAATGAATTCAATCCATTTTGGAAAAAGGCTGTAACCTAACAAAATGTGGAAAAAGTGATGTGCTGTGAATACTTTCTGGGTGCACTGTATATATTTTGACAAGTAGGGGATTTTGTAGCTTATTGGTAGTGTCAAACAGTGAGTTTACTTCACGCCAGAAGTACATTTTAGGGCTTTTTCTGCCCACTTTTGTTTAAAAGTAACACAAAAGTTCACATGGATATTTTCCCATGCAGGGATTCTCACCATAAATATTCAGGCTTGTGGCTCTCTTTACAGCTCTACTGCTCAACTTAGTAGTTTTGGTCTTCCTGACCAAAAAACACACCTAGGGCTTGTGCACACACATTGTACCTCAGCTCTGTGTCTTTTTTGCAGCATCCCACCTGCTTCATATGTCCCAGACTGTTTCTCCCTCTCTCAGGCTCGTGCCTCAGTTAGAAAAGATGAGAACACTTGGTGATGAATTCACTACCGTTTTGTACTCAAGGGGTATCAGACCCCTACGTTTCCAGAAAGTAAAGTATATGTCATATATAACACCGTCCCGCTAGGGTACGGTGACAAATTATACCGTCAGACCTGGTCCAAAAAACCTTAGTCCGTGTAATTATAACGTACACACACGACGTAAATAGGATCTCGGTCTTCTTCTCCACTCACGGGGTGGGAGGGTTCCCCCAGTCACTAACGTTCCTTTGACACTCTACACGAACAACGTGGTATAACAGGTCCTGACCTGTCTAACTCCGTGCTCGGACTCTCTCCCTCTTTGTCAGACCCTGTATACTTCGTCCACCCTACGACGTTTTTTCTGTGTCTCGACTCCATGTTACACACACGTGTTCGGGATCCA
>BLSH010009063.1:1565666-1579721 GCA_018402905.1 Glandirana rugosa | reverse complement strand
AAAGTCGAATATAGAAGGCAAACTCACAAGTTTATAATCAGATGAGATGCTTCGAGATGGAAAAGTTACGTTCGTTTAGACTGTGGTTTCAACCACGAAGCGTGGAAAAAGTACAAAGACCTAAACGTAGACACACTGACTTGGGATGTGACTCTAAAAAACAATGAAAGGTTTCAGGCATGAACAATAAACAGACATGGATGCAAAATATAAAGGTATTTTAGTCTAATTTGTGTTAATACAGTAAAAACATTCGAAAGGAGAAAAGTGAGGTTCGAATGAAATTTTTTTTCACAAAACCTTTATCAAAACACACACTAAAAAGGTGCGAAGCACCAACTTTGGTGTCAGATTTGCTTGCATTGAAAAGGTAGAGCTTCGTAGAGTAGACTAATATTTGAACACTCAAACGGAAGATATAAGCTGAAAGGTTCACAAATGCATGGTATGCATCAGTGATGCTTTTGCATAGTGAAAGGAATGGGTATGTATAAAAGGATAATATACAGGGTGGGCCATTTATATGGATACACCTTAATAAAATGGGAATGGTTGGTGATATTAACTTCCTGTTTGTGGCACATTAGTATATGTGAGGGGGGAAACTTTTCAAGATGGGTGGTGACCATGGTGGCCATTTTGAAGTCGGCCATTTTGAATCCAACTTTTGTTTTTTTCAATAGGAAGAGGGTCATATGACGCATCAAACTTATTGGGAATTTCACAAGAAAAACAATGGTGTGCAAACCAAGTACTTTATTCTTTTATGAGTTATTTACAAGTTTCTGACCACTTATAAAATGTGTTCAATGTGTTGCCCATTGTGTTGGATTGTCAATGCAACCCTCTTCTCCCACTCTTCACACACTGATAGCAACACTGCAGGAGAAATGCTAGCACAGGCTTCCAGTATCCGTAGTTTCGGGTGCTGCACAACTCGTATCTTCACAGCATAGACAATTGCCTTCAGATGAACCCAAAGATAAAAGTCTAAGGGGGTCAGATCGGGAGACCTTGGGGGCCATTCAACTGACCCACGACGACCAATCCAGTTGAATGGCCCCCAAGGTCTCCCGAACGCCCATCTAACTGCCATGATAGCATGGTCCTGTTTGATGTTAATGTACAAAGAATTGACATCAACACTGGCTAAGATACAATCTTCCCCGACCCGCATGGTCTGGAGAAGTGAAATCAGATCCTTACTATCTTTGAGAAAGGCGGGATATTTTCTAGTTAAAGGCTGAAGAAAGCAGTCTAGGTATTCACCTGTGCGAGCAAACAAGGAATCCACACCGCTAATAATGGGTCTACCCGGCGGTTTGAGTGGATCCTTGTGGATTTTTGGGAGCTGGTAAATTACCGGCACTCTGGGTGCATCCGGAATCAAGTACCTGGTCTCTCTTTTATTAAGTATACCTTTTTTAGAAGCTGCGTTTACCAACCTTTTGAGTTTGGCCTTAAATTTATTAGTAGGATTACTTTTTAATTCTTCATAGGTTTCTTTATCACTGACAATATTCTGAAGTTCAAGTAAATAGTCCTCCTTATTTAAGATGACTAGGCCACCGCCCTTGTCGGCGGCCCTATTGACAATATTTTTCTTTGCCTCCAACTCTTTTATGCCTTTTTCTATACCCCTCTTGCGTCTGGCAGGTCGAGTTTTTAAAGCAGCGAGATCCTGTTCCACTGCCTGCTTAAAACTCTCTACAAAATGATTACCAACCACCTTAGGATTGAAAACTGAATGATTCCTAAGAGTAGTGTGTTGGTACACCGTGGTTTCGGCATTATTGGAAGACTGACTCTTGAGAAAATGTTTCTTAATATTAACCTTCCTTATAAATTTATGTAAATCAATAAATAACTCAAATTTATTAAGATACCTGTCAGGGGCAAACTTAAGACCCAATGCTAGAAGTCTAAGTTCCTCCTCTGAGAAATTAACATTACTTAGATTAAAAATGCCATTAGTTAAGTTGTTCTTTTTCCCCTTCCCTCCCCTACATCACCTTGTTCTTCTTCTCTTAGTTGTTCCGGAGGTAATGCCCTGGGGTACTAAGGTCTCCACTCCTCCACCTCTGGGGTATACGGATGGTAATTCCCCCGGCCTCTCCCCTGGGGAACTCCCCTCCCCCTCCTTGGAGGGCCCCCATAACCCCTCTTTTGAAAATCCCCCGTGGGTGACCCGGGAAGCCTCTCTGTCCCCTGTGAGTAGGATAGGGGTGGGGATATGTCGGATATCTGGAAGGACTGTGGGAATATCCATAATCATTTCCATATTCCCCAGATGGACCCTTTTGTGGGTGGTAAGGGGAATAATAGGCCCCACGCTCCAAGGGGGCAAACCTATTGGACGTGGGTACAGTGTATTGGGGGGTCCCGGGAACATTTCTCTGTCCTCCGTGTGATGGTATGGGGCGATTTCCACCACTCCTCGGGGTACCCCTATGAACAGGTGTGGAGACCCCAGCTGGGGGTGCAACAATACAAAAGTGATATAAGAGATCTTCCCTTGAACCACTAAAAGTTCGGTCAGGAATTTAGATAGAGATATATTGCTCAAGAAAGTGGAAAAAGAAAGGAAAGACTATGGTATATGTTTTATGACAGGTTTCTTTAAAGAATAGAGGCAGTTTGAAAAAATCATTAAAAAGCACTGGCCTTTGTTGCGTAGGGATAGGGACCTTATTGGTATCCTACCCAGAAAGGCCTTTGTTTATTTACAAAAAAACCCCACCCTTGCGTCTCAAACTAGCCCCCAACATTGTGGACCCACCTGTCAAGACTTGTACTTTTCTTGATCAGGTGGGATTCTACAGCTGTGGGAGATGCGTAATATGCAGGACTTCAGCGTTTAGAAAGCGGAAAACAATGGAGTTTGTATCCACCTCTACGATGCCCTTAGGAAGTTTATAACTTGCGAAAGTTCTCACGTTACTTATCTTCTCACCTGCACTTGTGGCCTCCAATATATTGGACGTACCACACGCAAGCTTAGAGTTCGGTTGAGAGAGCATGTCAATAACATCAAGAAAGGTTTCAGACATCATAGCCTCTCCAACCACTTTAGGCTTGTGCATAATAGAGATCCAAGCCAGTTGACTTTTTGTGGCATTGACCGAATAGAGGGTCATTGGAGGGGTATGAACCTCACTAGGGCTGTTTCACATAATGAGACCCAGTGGATCCACAGAATGGGTACTTTGGATCCCCTGGGCCTCAATATAGAACTGGACATCATATGTTTTCTATCTGATTGGTGATGACTAGCTGAGATATTGTGTACGGCTTACCCCTTAACATATGTGGTTATATGGGGGCCTTGCATATATGGGTTTTGAGTAATATCTATATTCCTTTTGATGAGGTTGGCTCTGAGTACTTAAATTGTGGATCCATTTCAATGGATATTATTTAGTTCATTTTTATCATATTTTTTATTTTATATTTATTAATTCGCATAACCTATTTTTACATCATTACATATTTTTTATTATAATTATATATTTTTTATTATAATTATTTATCCTACAATTTATTAGATATGTTTCCATATTTATTTAATTTCTTTTGCAATTATTGTTTTTTGATTGTTATATTAATTTATTCATGTATTTTTGTGTATCTAAGAATCTCTGTCCAATGTTGTTGTGTGTAATTGGTTTTGCACATATTATTAGCTCATTTCCATTGGCTTCCTTGAAGGGAACTAGCATGACATTTTTATCCTTTTTATTTTGCATTTTAATTCATTTGTATGTTATGCCTGAATTGTGTCACTGCAGCTTGTGTTTATACTTCTCACCACTGGAGGGCTTGTGTTGTGGTTTTGTTGGACGGCTCACCGGCATCTATGACTGGATATTTCAGAGTGTCCTGATTGGCTCCTGCTACTTGATTGGGCGGGTTTTCTGTTAAAAACAGGCTGTTGTGATTGGTATCCTCGTCCGTGATGACGCCCTATCAAGAGGGCGAAACGCATTAACGTCACTTCCGGTCGCCGCAGCCGTCTACGCCACTTCCGGTTTCAGTGGTGGGAGAGTGTGAAACGCACACCATTGTGGACACTCCATTGTTATCAGGCGATTTTAATCTGCTATCTTGTAAGTAGCTTTCTGCTTGGCGCAATAAAGTGTTATTGTTTACAGTCTACACATGAGGATGTTTCTGTTTATTTGAGCCATTCAGATGACATTTCTGTGTATGAAGACTGAGCTCCATTCTGAGTGTCCGGCCATCCTGCTGATATATTCCAGTTTCCCCACTGACATAAGCTTCTTTGACCTCTGACTGAAAAGCAGTTGGTCAACTCTTTCTGGTGAGTGGGGACACAAAGGGGGTCCGGCACAGTTTTTCCACATGGCACTTGGAATTAAATTTTGAGCACCTTATTGAGCACTTTCAAGCACAAGTCACTTTTGAAGATCATTGGTTGATTTACATATTCAGCACCAACACTTTCGATTTTGGACTGATTTATATGTTATTTATATATTTTCATGGATTGATTATGCATGGACACTTATTTGAGAACTAACATTTTTCACTCAATGTTTATTTATATGTTATGTACTTGGAGGGGAGGTGCTATCTATTATTATTGATTTATTTCTGATGCAGATGTATATCTGAAGGGAGCTGCCCCCTAGTATATTGGGGACATACACATGTTTAACACATTCCTTAGAGCACTTTTTATTTACCATCAGAGGAGGCGCTGTTTATTTGTTTGAATATTGAGTAGTAAAACATGGCGCATGTGGTCCAGGTGTGGGAAAAATATTCTTCCTTTCCTGCTTCCTGCACCAATAGTTGTTTTAGGTCTCTTATAGATTCCACTTCATTAGCCCATTCCCTAAGGGAAGGTATAATAGTCAATTTAGACTGGTGGAGGATGACTGCACTAGCAGTGGCCAAGAAGTGCTGAATGACATCTCTTTTCGCGGGTTTAAAGCTGCCATTGATCATGGAAACTGCCATAATTGTGCTGCAGGTGGATTAAGGGTATTCTTCCATGATGTATCATTTGCCTTTTGCAGTAGCATCTAATACCAGTTGCAGGTTAGCCTGAATGGGGTAATGTAGGTATGTCAAACTGGAGGATCCATATACAGCTTGGGCCAAGAATCCAAGGGAGCTTCACAAAGACTGATTTGAAGAATCTACTTACAGGCTCCATAAGGTGCATGCACTTTAATGTTGTTGTTACAATGTTAAGGTAATGATGTTGTAGAGTGTCAAAACAATAAATGAACAAGGAAAAGCCTGTAATAGGGGTTTGGTATCTCTATCCCATATGCAGAGATTGTGTTCCTGTAGGTAAAGCACCCACAAAAGTTTTTCATCTTGTTATGTAAAATCTGTGTTGAAATGTCAATATCTGAATCTTTACATAAAACCATAAATTTCTATGCACTAATCAATTAAAACATGGTTAGTGGTTGAAACAAACTATTTAGGCATCTGTTAAAGCAGAACAAAGTTCTTTAATTGCAAACACTTTCAATAGTGCAATATAGCAACCTGGGGCATGGGAAGTTCTATAACCTTTTGGTTTTAGCTCCCCTAGATGCACAGCCCAAAGGTCAAAGGGGTCAGCTCCCTCCTTAGTATGTCATTATGCTCCTTTATTTACATAAGGGGCATAAACCATCACTGCACAAAACAATATAGACTCTCCCAGTCCTGCCCTGTGTTCTCCCTTTGTCAGGACATGGATCACCTGCTGATGACACTGTGGTATCTAGATTTTCCGGTGTCCACTAGAGGGTATCTCCCAAAAGGTAGTAGATCCCCGTAATCAGTCTCCACCTGACGCTGACTGCTGGGATGGTATTTCGTCCCTCCTCTACGTTTCTACTTGCTTCAGTGTTTTGCCTGATAGCCAGATTATGTTTGTTGACTTATCTTGAGCCTAGATCCTGATCCTGCTCCTGCCCTGTATATGTACCTTGTACCCTACTACTCCTCTTGTTCCTGATTCCCTTTCCTGGATCCCCTTCCTGACTGTTTCTTGCACCTTCAGTTTTACCCTGTTTATCCATGCTCCACTTCTGTCTGTATATACTGTATTATAATTAGTTTGCTAGTTGGCATTTCTGCCAGTTGGTTAGTTAGGCTGCTTGTTAGGCAGTTTGTCACTTGGTTTATTATTTATCTTCACTTTTGCTGTATATTATTATTATTATACAGGATTTATATAGCGCCAGCCAACAGTTAGCGGAGAGCTTTACAACATGGGGGCAGACAGTACAGTTATAATACAAATCAATACAGGAGGGATCAGAGGGCCCTGCTCGTTAAAGCTTGCAATCTAGAAATGATGTTTGCTGGTGTTTGGATGGGTTAGATTTCACTTTTAATAAATTTACTTTAATCATATAGAGTCTGGTTTCAGTTTCCTAAGTGCAGCTATACAGATCTGGTCAACCCTGCTGCTGGATGCCTGAAGTCGGCATCCCTGACACCCTTCTAATTTGATGGACAACTACATTTTTTAAACAAGAGATTAGTGGCTGAGAGAAAGCAGGAGACAGAGATCTGTGAATGTTGTGAAATTCAATTTGTGCAAGTAAGAAAGAAAAAACAAAACAGCATTTTTGTTCGCTCATGATTGCATGATGGAAGGAGCTTCAACTTATTCAGTTATAGGCCCCTTTTACGCTGGCTTTCCGCTTGGTGGACTCCACTTGCTCAGCTGTGCTGAGACGGACCTGTCAGAGCCCCCTCTCCTTTATGGGGAGATCGGATGAAAACGGACCTCCGGACAAATGGAAAATAGGGTCACCATCCATATGGATTTCACGCATAGGACCGGATCGGATAGAAATGGGTGTCAGCGGACATGTCACTGCTGACATCCGCCGCTCCATAGGAGTGAATGGAGTGTGAGATCAGGTCCGCCTGAAACACTGACAGACGGACCTGATCAGAATGCCAGTGTGAAAGGGCCTTACTCTTGCTCAAGAGAAAATTCTCTTGCAAAATGCAACTTCCCTTGCAAAGCAAACAGTCTAATTGCCTTTAATAAATCATCATTGTTGACTACTTCAGCTGGCACCAGGTGTTCTATTTCCTTCTGCACATGAGTGCATTAGTTGGCTGGAAATTTGAACATGTATTTCTCCCTGTCCAATGGTTGACACACATCAGTTATGAGGGTTTTATTTAGTCCTACTCATACTTGTTTGGCTTAGGAATGCATGCATGGTTAGTGCTGGCTTTTATTAAACCTGTGCAGTAACCAGGCCTTGTTTTGCATAATAGCATGCTTTAGGATCCCATTTATTATGCTTTAATTGGCTTTTGCAAGGCAATGCGTTCAAACCAATATAAAGGACTATACCCTACACACTGCAATGCAGTGCAGAAGCTCCAGCTAATATGTCTGGCTCAAGTAAAGTAGCTATATAACTAACTAAATGAGGGGGACATAAATCTTTAAAAGCAAGTCCACACAATTAGAACAAAGCCTGAATACTCAAATTCCTTCACATCCCATCCGTGTCCGGTACTTTTTAATGTATGTCTAATAACAGTTATGCTCAGAGCGCTTGAGACATCTCTATAGTGAGATATTTCATAGCAGCTGCAGGCAGAAGGAGGACTTGCAGAGCTTAATCTAACAAGGGAGGGGTGTTGGAGTGTCTGATGGCTAGAGTTATTTAACTTAGTGAGGATGTGGTATAGGCTGGGGCAAAGCTGAATGTCTTGAAGCAAGGAAAAAGATAAGAAAATGTAACTATGCAAAGGGATATTAACAGGTTAGAATTCCAATACATATATAGAAATATCTCTGCAAGTCAAGAATAGCTTGCAATTAAAGACCTAGAAGTCTAACATAAGTAAGTAATTATTTATCAGAATGATAAACATGAAAGAGAAAATCTTGATATGGTTGTACTCACAATACTAATTAACCTAGCATAACCAGTGGGGATAAGAGTAGAAGGGACAATCCTCTGTGTCTCCCTGCTGTTTATTTAATAAAATGACATCCGCCGTACTGTAGACTACAGAATTACGTTGTAATCCCAGACACAACAGGAAGTGTTCATCCCCCCAAAACACTTTTGTATCATCTGTAGATGGAGGCAGCAAAATAACCACATGCTGCAATGAAAACTGTGGGGCAAGTAGTGATGGGCTTGGGCGTGTTTGGATCTAACCCACCAGGAATCCATCACTGCACACCGCCGATCATAGGCAGTGAGGCATTTCCCAACCACAAGCTGCACATACACATGCTGCCTATGATTGGAGGTCTGCAGTGCCAGCTTCCTGACAGTTTCAATCGTAACACGCCCGAGCCCATCGCTATTAGCAAGTACACACTAGGCAATGAGGACATAAAAGCACATGCACTAATCAGCCAACCATGCTACAATTATTCAGATCAAAAATGAACACTTTGTTCTTTAGGAACTATTGCCTTAACAAGATTACTTCATTAGGTAGAAGGGGTGTAGCTGCTCAGAAAATGATAACAACTATATTGGGTTAAGGCCTGAAGCTTTGGGAAGACCACAAAGAGCAGGATCTAAGCTAACACGAAATTAGAACAGGGGAAGCAGCAAACTATCACTTGATACTAAGGGGCATATTACTATTCAGCAAACATTTACTGCAGGACAGGCTTCCAAGTCCTTGCGTTTTAAGTGACAGTGATTGATTCACCACAAAATAGACCTCATAATCTTACAACATGTATTTAAGAACAATATTCCTATCTGGAAGGCACCTGTCACCTGAGCAGGGAGAGCAAAAACACATCAGCCCCTTGCTACATAGGAAACACCAACACACCAGTGACACATCTTACTATTAGCATTCCTGTCTCCAAACACAAAGCATCCACAAAGATCTTATGCAATAATCAACATTTCTTAAGATAATATTTGAATACTGCTAAGCATGCCCACTGTACCTATGCAACAGTGTTTTGGCCTAGCAACTGGCTACTCACGCATCAAACACTGCACTGTGGTGTCACAGCAATGATTCAAAGTAATGGGCAGAAAGGTTGATAGTAGGATGTGGGATATAATCATTCAAAAGTATGTCAAATCACCCGAAACTAAGATTCTAGTTTTAATCAGACTTTAAAACAACCTGACAGTTCCCTGTAAAATGTGGCTCGTGACCACACTGGTGCAATCTTTTTACTTGAGTTTCAGGGTCTGCACACCTTCCATGACCAGAATGAGAAGGTCATATTCTGCCTGTTGGATTTTTTGTTTATTTTATGTTATAATGAATGTAAGATACTGGAACACACAAAGCTGGGCGAGAACACCCAAAATTTTCAGTTGTACAGGAATAAAGTTGGGAATTATGACAGAGAGAGCTGACTGTTGGAGTATCCAAGACATATAAGAAGCCAGGTGTTGACTAGCCCAACAGGCTCCACTAAGAACTAAAATACTCCTTTGTGAAGATCAACTTTCTAGGTAGCATAACAGAGTTTACAGCTTTCATATGTGTCAGCTCATAAATATATTAAACTGATTCTTTTGCTGCATTAAAAAAATCAAAAGTCCACCCAATCTTATTTCTCTTTAAGAGCTAGAGTAGTTAAGTTTCACCTGGAATTCTACTTTAATAAAAAATAAAAATAAAACTCAGCAACCTCAAATACTATAGCTGCTGACTTTTAATATTAATACACTAATGTCTTCATCTCGGGTGCTGCCGCCACCATCTCGGCTAAGTGAAGCCTTGCAGAAGTGAGGCGGGTACCTGTCAAAACCAGGTACCCACTCCCCCCTTCCCCCAGAAAGGTGCCAAGTGAAGCAGCGGAGGGGGGGGGGGCAAACAAGCAGAGCTTCCCCTTTTGGTTGGAGCTTTGCTTTATGTACATCTAATAGTACTGTAAACATTACTATTGTTCTTGGAAATCAATGTCTATACATTCCTTGGTGGTTGGATTAAGATTTCTAAAAGTATGGATATAAATGCTGAGGTATCTTCTTGACACTCAATGGAACTGAGGAAGTGACTTGGATAAGCTACAACATGTCTTTCAGCATTACAAGACAAGTCCAGTTGAATGCGACTACTACTATAAGCCATTACTACAAGCAGACTTATTTCATAAGTAGATCTGTAACAGAAATCTTTAAGAATTCAATAAACAATGTTGATAGTCAATATGTAACTTATCAAGAAGACACTTGTCTAAGTTTAAAAACAAAATAATTAGGAAATATATCCTATGTTAAAATTGAATTCAGTCCTGGCATCCCTGATCGCCTTGTGTTGTCAGGTGTGACAATGGAACCTTGGGAACAAGCAGTTACAATCGTGGTGACAAATTAAACCTCAGTAACTTTGTGTGTGCATAATTCTAAGCAAGGTATATTCACACATTTCACGCACAAGCAAATAAACTGCTCAGGTTCAGTAAATCATAGTATGTTATTCATACTGCTGCAGGTCAGCAGTTAGGCACTTTGCACCAATAACTTCTGCAGTGTCCCCTCTTTCTCATTTCACCAGCTGATTCCAACTCCAATTTAAAGTATAACTAAAGGCATAACTTAATTTTTTTATAGTTTTGGATAGAGTGGAGAGGGATTAGAACTCCTGTCCGTTTTTATTGCTGTGTGTGCTCCCGTTAGGAAGATTCACCCTCTCAATTTGTCCTGTTTACCATAATTGTTGAAAATGAAAGTAAAAGAAAATCCTAAATTTTGCATTGTCCCCAGAAAAGTAATAAGGGGAAATCTTCCAATGGGGACACTAGTTCTGGTGAGCTAGAGGTACCCCAAGAAACTCCCTTAATTTGCAGTGCTTTTCTCTCACTTCCTGTTTAGCTATAGGACAGGAAGTGAAGGGAAATATCTGAAATGGGACACAGATGGGGGAAAAAATCTCACAGGGGTTATAACCCTGCCTTGCTCTATCCAAAATGAGAAAAAACGTTTTGCCTATAGTTCTACTTTACATTTCAGTTAGTGTGCAGGGGATAATGGCAACTACATCACAGCTTAGAAGTAACTTTAGCTCTATATATGTATACAGCATTGGTGTTTCCCTAATGTCCTGGATTTTTTTATATCCATCCTTTCATCTCCAACAAAGTTTGCAGATAACATGCTCCTTCTGTTATGTTAAGAGTTAACACGGTTAATTTACCACTGAACAAGAGTCTAAATACTTTGTGTTAAGCACAGCAGAATTAGATTTATTGTGTGTATACTGCAGTTGTTGGATAAGTAGCTTTCGAAAATCAATATTTAATTAGCTCACATACTGTTTTATTACAAGCGCCACTGAGAATCGCAAAGTATTTTCTCTGCTGTCTTCCCAAGACACAGCTTTGGTTTCTCAGGAAACAGGCTTTGGCACACTGGGATTTCACCGTGGGGGCTGGACTCCCAGATCCCACACAAAACAGAGATGTCATACTGTTTGCATTTGATCTGATCTTGTAAACAAGTCCCAGCTTGTACCTTTTATCGCAGGGTAATGAGAAAAGGAAAGTTTATTCAATCCCTATCTCAATCTCCTCAACCTGCCTTGTGCTCTCCTCCACGAGCTGCAGCCACAGCTGTCAAAATCTTATCCGACAACAGATGGGTCTCTATCTAATATGCATTATACTGTAATTAAAATGGAAACTACATCACCATTTTCATTACAATACTCAATAAATAATCCTAATTTCCATGAACAATATCTTGATGGATCTGGGTGAATCTTGCTGTATATTAATGTGGATAAGTCTAAAGGTAGGTTTTTAAAGTGCAACTCCACTTTCAGTGAGAAAAAAACATTCCCCTCTGGGTGATTTAAGTACATTGCAGGGGTTTTAGCAAACTTAGTAGCAGATTCCTACCTTTTGTAATTCTGAAGAACTATTTGTTTGTTTGTCTGTGCTCATGTTTAAAGTGAATCTAATGGGAGTGGTGTATTATCAATCAGCTGCTGCACCTGTAGGGCCATAATGGGGAAGTAGACAGGGTCTGCATACCTTTAGCCGTGATGTCCTTTTGGAAGTATCTCACCAAAAATGAAATTTTTGTTGCAGGGAATTCTCAAAATTGGACTTGTATCTTAGTGCAGACTTCTGGGATAGGGTGCTTGCACTAACATACAAAATGTTTTTATTGGTCAGTCTCCAGGAGAGAAACTACAAGATCATATCTAGATGGTATTGCCTTACATAACATAGGTCTAGCATGTCCAGAAGCATGTTGGAGATGTCTCAAAGACAGTGGCATTAAGACTCACATATAGAGCAAATTCCCTCTAATCATAACTTTCTGGGACAAAATCCTGAAAATTTACAATACAATCATGGGCACTGACATTTGATTTTGATTTGCTCTGTATTGTATCTGGTTCACTTATTTTGTTTAAAAAAATGGGTCTGTAACATTAATGTTTTAAAAATGTACAACTATGTACTAAGGAACATTTGAATGCCTCTCTCTGTAACTCTCTGGTTAAAATTTAAACACCTTGACGCTGGCCACACACAAATATGCGGCCGCTGGGTGGGCAGGATTTATATGTGTAAATCATCTACCATTCTGAGAGTTTGCTCCCTGCATGCTCCCAGCACGGTAGCTGGCAGGTACCGGAAAGCTCCCAATGCACCTAGCGATTGGGAGCTTTCCGATCATGTGACCACTGTGATAGCCAATTGCAATGGTCACATGACCCAACTGCCCACCAGGAGGCAGTTGATGGAAAATGGTCAATACATAGATTAAACATGAATAAAAAAATACCCTGCCACATGAAGGCTCAGTGCATAGTAAAAACTGTAGTGTCCTGCAGTGAGTAAAGAGTGGCATCCCCTCTCCTTCATAAATATACACAGTATAAAGGGCATTTTTTATATGTTTAACAGCACACACATAACATAAATTAAAGATGTAGATGTGTTACCTTTAGTAAGTCTTGTCTTTTTTAATAATAATTTTGGACTTTATATAATGCCTCTTCCTTACCTTTGCTATCTGGACACACCAGTTGAGAAGAAGCTGAGAGCCAATATTATCTTTGTGTTCGTGCACATAGTCCAGAAGACATCCGTGAGGCATCAACTGGGTAACCAACTGAATGGTGGGACTCAGACACACTCCCAGAAGACGGACTAGGTGGGGGTGATCCATACTAGCCATAATTAAGGCTTCCTGCAAAGCAGAACACACAACACAGTTACTTATGCTGTCACCTCATGGACTTGCATCTTAAGCAGATGTATCATTGTGCACCAACAGTACCATTTATTAGATATATATCACCTCTTATGTCTCTAAGAGAATGTGCTCTGAAGGCTATACAAAGCTAAAACTGGTGAACTCCTTGTTATTACCTGTGGCTGTCTCTGGCCTCAGTACTTTTTAAGTCACTGAAGGCACTGACATTAAACAACCATGTAGCTAACGAAAGTCACAGAATTTTTAATCAGTCAGAATTTCTAATATCTATATCTGTTTAGGATCAATGATTCGGAAAATGTTCAAGACACTGCATAAGCCCGATAGCTAGGCAAATTGCCTTTTCAGAAGAGAACTCAGCAATGACTTTGTTCTTCTTTCACAACATGTAAACACATAAAATAAGACAATTGACACATTTTGCAATCATGCATGACATAATCTATTACTAGCTAAGCCAAATCACTTAACTGCTTCCCGACCTGCCGCCGTCTTTTCACGGCGGCAGTCGGGGAGCTGGGCGCGAATCGCCGTAAATATACGGCGATTCGCATTTTGGCCACCAGGGGGCGCGCGCGCGCACCCGCCGCACTCCTGAGGAGTGTGCCCGCGGCTCGGGCGGACCCGATGTCCGCCGGCGAGCCGCGATGAGCGGCTACAGGGAAAAGAAGGGGAACCGCCGATGTAAACACGGCGGTTCCCCGCCCTGTCAGTGGGGCATGGGTGATCTACTGATCCCTGTCACTGGGATCAGTTAGATCTCTCATGCCCATGTTAGCCCAACCCCCCCACAGTAAGAACACACCCAGGGAACACAGTTAACCCCTAGCTCCCCCCCCCAGGTTAACCCCTTCACTGCCAATGACATTTATACAGTAAT
>BLSH010009063.1:1540413-1552884 GCA_018402905.1 Glandirana rugosa | reverse complement strand
TAATGTGGGCACGGTGAGGGGGGGAGGGGGGCAGATAAACTATTTACCTATCACTAGGTTTAGTAACACTTTAAGGCAAAATGGCTAAATACATACATAAATGCATATAGGAGAGCTATATTATCTGCCAAAGCATTTATATTGCTGTCCATACAGTCCTGAGACTTCCACAGTTCTGCCCACAGCACGCTTCTGTCTAGTAGGGAAGGGGACCTGATCTTTCTCTACTGCAATGTTACTTTCACTTACAGGTATCCCCCCAATACTCTGTGCTTGGACAGCAGGGAGAAGTAGACATGTGCGGTTCGTTTCGTTCCAAATAAATATTCAGACAAAATTTTCATTATTCAGAGATTCGGATATATCCGAATACATGAATTATAGTATAAGTGAAGTTTACCGAATGCTCCGAATAACGTAACGAAATTCAAATTGAAATCCGAATCTAATTTTACATCGAATTCCAGTCGAATTTGAATTGTAAATATGTTTCTGAAATCAAAGACTGTGTGTGCTATTAGAGTGCCATTTCAAAATAATGCTGTTTTAGTTAAGTCAAAGGTTATTTGAAGAGTCATTGTAATCATTTGTTGAAGATTTTTCTTTTGTTTGTTCACTTTGCCACATTCAAATCGAAAAAAAAAAATCTAAAGTTTTCGATTCGGCCGATTCAAAATTTGTTGAATCGAAAAAAAATTGGTAAGTTCGAAGCAAATTCGAAAAAGATATAAAACGAATTCCGAATACAAATTCTGAATACAAATCCCAAATATGAATTGAATGAATCCACCGAATTTAACAAAACTAAAAAACTAGATAAACGCATCTAAAAGATACTAAACAAAACAAATTTTTTTGTTGTGCACATGTAGGAGGAGCAGCAGAATGACTATCTCATCTCTGCTCTCTTCTTCTATCACCTTTGTTAGCCCCTTGGATTTAAGCACAACTGAACAGCTCCGTGTTCTGTTTCCTCCTCTCCCTATCTGAGCTCTGCTGTACAAACTGTATGAGGCTTAAATCAAGTCTAATTCAGGTACTTACACCGTGAGCACTGCTAAGTCTGGGAGTACTGTGGGCCCAGACCGTGTGATGATATACACCCAGGGAGTATGTTATCAGCAGCCTGTGTTTACAAGAAGTGGACTGAATGACACTGGCTGTTGTTTAACACGGAAAAGGTCCCACCGCACAGTACAGAGATAGGAAGTGTACTAGAGGATAAGTAAAGCTTGGCCACATCTTCTTTTTTAATACAAGAAGGTGGGTGATTTTTTGAAACAAAAAATCTTGAGTTCTACTATCAGTGCATCGTATAGTAAGTATTGCAGCTAAGTTACTTAAAGTGGTTGTAAACCTCTGACATGAAATATGAACAAAGCATATCCCTCTATATTGTGTATAGCGTGTCTCAATCCAGAGCTCTAAGTGTGATTTCTCTCTGCTGCCTTGTTCCTCTGCTATCTGTATTAGTCACTGCTGACAGGTTTCCTGACACCAAGAGATAAAAGCTGACAGGGGATGGAGCTCTAGCACATGGCCCATGATTGGCAGCCTTAGCCTTGTTCCTGTGTGTTGTGTGAAGGGGGGGGGGTGTCCCTTCCCTCTAGTCAGCTCTCAGAGCTCTCCTCATCTGCAGAGTGTAACTTCAGCTCCCTGTCCCCTGCTTTCTGATAGCTCAGATGAGCTGTATAAATTCTGCACTTCCAATGGCTGTAGTGGAGAAATGATGCAGATAAACAGGTACAACTTATGCAAAATTATTTGTTTCATCTCTTTGTCATCACCTGAGGCTAGTCACTTCATTGGGTATATGTAAGGGTTTACAACCACTTTAAGCTTGTCTGTCCCTGCCGGTTTATTCACATTTCCACAATCACTTTAATGGACCCGAGAAGGGTTTGCTGCAGAATGTAGTAGGTTTCTATTATTTTTCTATTGTCTATATTTTATAGATGTTCCACCTAAACACATTTATATTGCCAACCTGTTTCTCCCTTTATAGTACAGTTTGGAGAAGTCTCCATCCTGGGATTTGCACTAAAGCTTTTTCTTCAATCCTGTTTGTGTAATGACCCGACACTTACCAATGAGTACACTTGCAGGCACTGGGGAAACCACACAGCAATGCAGTGCCACTAGAGGGATAGAAGAATGAGATCCAAAAGCACAAACAAAACAAATACTGGCTCATGACACCTCTTGAAGGCACAATCTGAAATAAAATTCTCACTTTACTTCAGGCAGCAATGCACATGTTATGTACACTTTACATAGCAGTAATTATATTGAACTTTTTTATTTTGACAGTAATATAAAGAAGACTAGAACTGTGAAAAGGCAACATTGTCCAGGGCCTATTCCGGCAAAATTCGGGGACGCCACAGCTTTAAATCATTTATGTTAAACAATAATGTATTCTTTTATTGCATGAAAATGACAAATATTTTAGTGAGGTGCATAAAACCAAGTGTAAACTAGAATGTAGGCCATTGGGGCAGAAGATGAAATGCCCTATGAAAAACACACTTGTGAGCACTCTTCTTGGAACCAGATGGTTTTGGACTAAATTGTAGAACAAGGTAAATATTTGAATGTTGCCTTATACCAGCCTTTTTCAACCAGGGTGCCCAGGCACCCTGGGGTGGCTTGAAGTTTCTTCTGGGGTGCCTTGGTAAAATGTCTAAAAAGTGCCCAAAAATGTATATACAGTAAAAGCCAGTGTGTGGATGAAGGCTGATTTTAGTTACACTAAGACCCCTTTCACACTGAGGCCACGTTCGCGGTAAAGTGCCGCTCGATTTAGCGGCACTTTACTGCTGTCTAAGCAGCGATTTTCGGCCGATAGCGGGGTGCTTTTAACCACAAAGAAGGGGTTAAAAATGCCCATGTTGCGGGGCTTCGGAAGTGCTGCCCATTTATTGCAATGGCCAGGGGCATTTTGGGAGCACTGTATAGAGTGCTCCCAACCGCCCCCAAAGATGCTGCTTGCAGGACTTTTCCTAACGTCCTGCACGCACACTGTCCCAGTGTGAAAGCACTCGGGCGGCATGGGAGGCACTATTTCTAGCATTAAAATGCCTGAAAACTGCCTTCAGTGTGAAAGGGGTCTTTGTCACAGGTTTTCATTGTGCACCATTACAACCTTCTAGCTGCCGGCTTCCTAACAACCAATGGTGTCATCAGTTGATAAGGAGGATGTCAGTCGCCTGCATAGCATCCATGTTTGACCTTGCCCTGCCTCTCGTCATCAGTGTTAGGGTCACATTAGCTGAGTGATGGAGAAAAACTGAGGGAGAAGAGAAGCATTGGAATACAAGCAATACAAGTGACTTGTGAATGTTGCTGCAATATGTAAAACTATTAGAATAGTTTTTACATTTTAGAAAGTGGTGCCTCGAGTCTGTCCATAACTTTTAAAGGGTGCCTTGACTGAAAAAAAGCTTGAAAAACATTGCCTTATACAATCTACAATAATGTCTTCTATATGGTCATAACATAATCCTCCTTAATATATCATCAATAGCTCAATGTCTTATGAATAGTGTTGAGCGAACCCGAACTATAAAGTTCGGGTTCGTACCGAACTTTGGGGTGTCCGTGACCCGGACCCGAACCCGGACATTTGAAAAAAGTTCGGGTTTAAGTTCTGGGTTTGGGTATTTGACCACGCATATTGAATAGCTGCAGGGCAGCCAATCAACAAGCGTTTCACTGGTTTTCCCTAGAAGCCATCACAACCATGCCTACTAATGGCATGGCTGTGATTGGTCAGTGCATCATGTGACCCAGCCTCTGAGGCTGGAGTCACAGTGCTGCATGTCACATGCTCTCTGGGTAGTGTAGGGAGAGGATGCTGCCGGTGCTGTGAGGGACAGATTGCAGATAGATAGGTAGAGATTACTACTACTACTGCTTTTAGGGACAGATTGCAGATCTCATCCTGAATTACAGAAAGATCTGACTGGACTAGGTAGAGTCTACTGCTTAGAGGGACAGATTATTGTTCTAAAATCATCTCCTAGTTCTATAGGGTCAGGTTCCTGCTGTTGCTGTAAGGGACAGATTATTGTTCTAAAATCATTTTGCAGCCCTCTAGCACTTTCCAGGACTCTTTTACAGTCATTTTTGTGCCGAAAAGTTTGGGTCCCCATTGAATTCAATGGGGTTCGGGGTAAAGTTTGGGTCAAGTTCGGTACCGAACACGGACTTTTTTCCAAAGTTCGGCCGAACCCACCGAACCCAAACATCCAGGTGTTCGCTCAACTCTACTTATGAATCAACAAAACATTCACTTTGTATCATAAGGAACATATGAAAAGAAAGTCAATCGATGATTGACTGGTGTTTAAAACTATCCTGTTATTAATATTGTGATCATTTATTGTTATCAACGTGGTTATTTAAATATATGTGTATGTTAACTGCTAATGTAAAGGAAAAGTAGAAGGCAGAACGTAATATTCAGTAATAAGTAAGGTATAAGAATAGCTAATGACTAGTCTGCGTTTTATTTTAGCATGCCCTTTCTAGGAGAAAATGTACTGATAATGCTCCTGTGTGTATTGTGGACAACTCTGCTTACTGCGGACTGTGTACTTTGAATCAGCACTACACCTCTAGGCAACAACTGGAAATCAATACACGTTCCACAAACAGTTTTCCAGTAAACTTCTGTACAGAGACTTCTGAGGATTGCATTTAAAGAAGAACTCTCACTTATTTTTAAAATGTCTTCTGTCTCCCAGAGGAGAAGGTACATATAGTACTTTAGTACTCCCAACTTTCTAAGATGGGAACGAGAGACACCTATTAACAAAAATGATATAGGCATAGGACACAGCTCCTGCCAAGACCCCTTTTTTAAGCACTATTATTCCTTTTGAAACTTACAAATGCAGCAATTTAGAAACTGGATGAAAGGTTGAAATAATTTTCGATAGATGAATAGTGCGTTTTATATATGGCTATATAGATCAGACCAAAATGAGGGACAAATGAGGAGGAAAGAGGGACAGAGGGACTTTGTTCCAAATGAGGGACAGTCCTTCAAATCAGAGACAGTTGAGAGCTATACTTGATCCCCTCTTTCTACGTGCTGTCTAAGACTAGCTGCATTGTCAAACAGGGCCCCGACAGCTTTCCCATCACATAGCTAGCAAGGAGAGAAATTAAATGAGCTTACAATGATGGCGTTTGTCTCCAGCTCCAAGTACTGCCCCATGCCAAGGGCAGTCACTAGCATCATTAGCAATGTAAGGAGATGGGGACATGTTAGCTAAACTATTCTTGTCTCGTACACAACATCACAGAGGACAGTACAGCCCAGCTCATGGCTCTATGCCTCTTCTGCTCTGTGCACCAGGGGAAACATTGAGCCCAAAATTGCCCACCAGCCAGCACTTTTTCTGGTGAGCGAGATTGAAGTAGTAGCTGATGTATTTTGTTGTGAGCTTATGTTTTTGTGAATAACGGCACCCATCTTCAGCATGCTGCCATTCACAACAACACAAGCTGACAGCTACTACTCTTTCTCCCTGAAATATCTGATGACTAGTAGGCTTGTCTGGGCTCAGTCTTTTCTCTTGAGTACAAGGCAGAGGGGTAGAGCAGAAGAGGCACAGGGCTGGAAGTTTGGATTACTGAGCTCCACAATGAAGAGGGGCCAGTGACAATAGTGCTGACCTAGCTCCCCTATAGACATGCTTATAAATTGGGCTTCAGCCTGGGGTGGTGCTACAGCACAGCTCAAAGAACATTGTCCTTTTAGTTGCAAGCTAATGCATGGATCAAACAGGACCATGTCCTATGTGCATTGGGTCCTCTAGGGCAGTGGTTCTCAACCTTAGTCTTCAAGTACCCCCAACAGGCCAGGTTTTGGAAATGTATCTTATATAAAATAGCTGCCCAAAATACCAAGCCATTGACTAAGATTTAAAGCACCTGTGCAAGATAAAGGAAAACATGCAAACATGGCCTGTTGGAGGTACATGAGAACTGTGGTTGGGAACCACTGCCCTAGGGGGTTTGAGAAGGATTTTCAACATCTGGTGATAATTCTTCCTTAAGCAGACAAGTTCCTGTTGCAAATTTTCTCTAAGTTCACTGGTGAGTTATTCGCTGATGGTCATTCTGCATGAAACTTTGGTTTAGATCAGAGAATTTCCCTTTTCTAGGAAAAAATATTATTTAAATATGACCAACTGTAGCATATGGCAATTCTTCTGTTAAATGAAATTCATTACATGTCACGTCATGGTAAGTTTATAGAAAATCCATTTATAAACAAGAGTTGCTGCAGGAGACAGCTAGCTTGGTGTCTTTAAATAGTGCATTTAACTTTCCTTAAGACCCATCACACCAAGGCATTTTTCAGGTGCTTTTGCGCTAAAAATAGCGACTAAAAAGCGCCTGAAAAACTCCCTCCAATACACCCCAGTGTGAAAGCCCGAGTGCAAAGGTGCAGCTTGCAGGACTTTTATTACCATCCCGCAAGCGCACCGCCCCAGTGTGAAAGCCCGAGTGCTTTCACACTGGGGCGGTGCGCTTGCGGGATGGTAATAAAAGTCCTGCAAGCTGCATCTTTGCAGCGGTGTGGGAGCGGTGTATTCACCTCTCCTATACCGTCCCTGCCCATTGAAAACAATGGGGCAGTGCTCCCGAAGCGCAGAACACCACTTCGGTAGCACCGCTAACAGGCACTTTTAACCCCTGTTTAACCCATTGTGGTGGGGTTAAAAGCGCACCGCCACTGCCCGAATAGCGGGGCCATAGCGCCGCTATAACAAGCGGTAAAACGCCACAAATTAGTGGTGTTTTACCGCTAACGCTTGGGCGGCCCCGGTGTGAAAGGGGTCTTAGTGGAATTAACCAAAAGATTTTTCTTGTTTTGAGGGGTGGAAGGATTGAAACCTCTGGCAGGTTTTATTTTTGTGTCCTTATCATTAAGATTCACTCTCAGCTACTGAAAGTGGGGGAAAACTACATTTTTTTCAGGTCACCAGAACAAGAGTAGAAGGAAATCTCCCGATGGGTATACCTGTTACAGTGGCAACTGTCAAAGGTGGGACTTTCCCTCACTTTCAGGGGTTTCTGCTCACTTCCTGTTCTGTCTATAGGACAGGATACTAGAGAAACTTTCTGTACCAGGGACCAAAGGAGGAATAACAACCGGATATCCACTTACACAGCATTGCATGTAGTAATTCTGTTTTAGTACTGATACATGATCAGTTTTGTTTATGGCATCAACCATTGCAGGTTTATCTTGCAATACATTTTTATTGGGTTTTACATTGTAAAGAGATGCATAAAAATCAAGGTAATCCAGACCTAATTAATTCAAATTGGCCATGGTGAATAAGTATAAATGATGGATGAATAATCTTGTTGACTTGCTTAGTCGAAATTACATTAACACTAAAAAATAAGCGTATACAACTCATTTAAGGTGGCAAAGTAGTTCAAGTTACAAAACCCAGGACCCTGCATTCACTATATCAGGTTTCCCACAGTACAAAGAACATGGAAATGCAATTATTTTAGTAAATATAAACTGCCAAATACCTTTTCTCATCAGCAGTATATAGCAGTATTGTGACTTCTATCAGTGTTCAGCCAAGCACTGGTTAAAGCTTGAAGGAGGACTTCATTCTCCTCCGAATATCCCATGAGGCTGCATGGCCCCTGACCCTGTGTCTGGAAAATGCTGATTGTCCCTCTAGCAATACACACCAAACTGAGCATGTGCAGAGTGCCTCCTAGGGTTCTGTGCTATCAGCAGATGGATTGGGGACAGTAAAAGAAGGGGAGGGTCAGAGAAGACAGGATCAAACAGCCTTTTTACACAATGCAGAGGATTAACCCCTTAGGTTCCATAGTGAGTATAACAAGCATGCTTTCACTGTATATACAGATTGATTTTACTGTTGTGGGTTTAGTAACACTAACTATATTAACCACTTCCCAACCAGTGCTGTAAATAGGCGGCGGTCGGGTTTGAGCGGCTCTACCGGGACATGGCCTGCACCTGCAGGCTATATCCCAGTATCAATTTTTAGAGCGGACGGTCGGCTATCGAGGGGTAATGACCGATCCGGCTCGGGAGCCGCTCGGTCGTTACCCCAGGGGGTGGGAGGGGACATCCCCCCCTCCAGCCGCCTTCCGCCGCTCTTCTCCAGCCTCCCGTCCCACCAGGAGACCGGAGCGACCATCCGGCGCGTCCGCCGGCTGGAAAGAGACCTGACAGAAGCCGTAATCGGCTCCAATCGGGTCTCCTTCGGCAAATTCCGGAAGCGACGTCACAACGTCACTTCCGGTTTACACAGCGGCTAACGGCGCCAATTTTAAAAAAATGGCAGCATTCAGAATCGTTGTTTTTGGCAATCTGAATACTGTGAAGTGCAAAGGAGGGATGGGGGGTCTTTTAGACCCCCCCGGCCCTCCAAAAAGAGTACCTGTCACCATATATTACTATCACAAGGGATGTCTACATTCCTTGTGATAGCAATAAAAGTGATCAGTTTTTTTTTTTTAAAGGAACAGTGCTAAAAATAAATAAATAAATAAAATAAAAAGAAAATTAAAAAAAGATTTAAATCGCCACCGTCCCCGCGAGCTCGCGCAGCAAAGAAAACGCATACGTAAGTCGCGCCCACATATGAAAACGGTATTCAAACGGTGTTCAAACCACACATGTGAGGTATCTCCGCGATCGCCACAGTGTGAGCAATAATCCTAGCAAAAGACCTCCTCTCTAACTCTAACTCTAACCTGGTAACGGTTAAAAAATTTTAAAGCGTCGCCTATGGAACTTTTTAAATACCGGACTTTGTCGCCATTCCGCGAGTATGCGCAATTTTCAACCGTGTCATGTATGGTATCTATTTACTCGGCGTAACATCCTCTTTCACTATATACAAAAAAACTGGGATAACTTTACTGTTGTCTTATTTTTTAAATCAAAAAAGTAATATTGTTCCAAAAAAATTTCGCTTGAAAGACCGCTGCGCAAATACCGTGTGACAAAAAGTATTGCAACAATCGCCATTTTATTCTCTATGGTGTTTGAAAAAATATATATATAATGTTTGGGGTTCTAAGTAATTTTCTAGCAAAAAAAATGTTTTTAGCTTGTGACCACCAAATGTAAAAAAGTGGCCCGGTTGGTAAGTGGTTAAAGTGTTTGTAACCTTATTAAAGCAGTTCACTGTCTGCCCCTCTCCTTACCAGGCAATAATGCACAGTATAAGTGTTTATTGCAATAGATACTTCTAAATTCCTTTTTTTTAAAGATCTTCAGACCGGTCACGTGACTCCCAGCCGCTCTGCTACTCCAATCTCCAGGCTACAGCAGGAGTGGATAGAGAATCATATACTCCTCCGTGTTGGTCTGTTGGACAGACCAACATGGAGGAGTATACGGTTCTCTATCTTTGATATATACAAGGAATATATTTTCGTGGACTTTCCACTGTACCTTAGGAACCTTACCTCCATTTGTGCTCATTTGGGTAGAGCTCAACCTTGTAATTAGAGGGTGCTTGTTTGTTATTTTTCTCACATGTCTTATTTTTTAACCATGTTTGTAATAAAGAATTGATTTTATGCTATCCTTTGCCTTTTGTTGTGCCCATAAAGTCCTGCCGATTTTTGAAGGGAGTCATTCCTCTCTCCAATCCTAGTAAGCATTTTTTCCAGCGTTTTTTGAGCTTATAAATCACGCTAGTGTGCATGGAGCCTTAAAAAGAAAATAAATTCATCCATCACATCTAAGAATTTGTAGTTTTTCAGATTGTTTCCAGGCTGCATCATTATCATAGCTACGTACACATCAGTGCATGTAAGTGCAATCTAGAAAACTGACCCAAAGCCTTGCATTTCTATATATGGCAATATATATACCCATTATGAATACAAACTTTTAGATTTTGAGGCTTTTTAAGGTAGGGTTTAATTAAGGTATCATTTCAGAAGTCTGAAGTGTGACAATCCTCATATTGGTTCATTTACATTTCCGTGCATTTGGGATGTACAGAAGCTTAACATCCAAGCGATTCTTTGACTAGACCCTTATTATGCAGCTGCCAACATCCTTTAACTCAAAAAGAGACATCATCCCTTCCAGCAAATTCCTGCGAGTGTCAATCCCTTTCAGCTAGTTTGCCTTGCCAAATGTGAGCTGGCTTCCTCTCAAATAGGTCTCCAGTATATCTATGCCCACTTCCTTCATGTAATTACAATGTTATTCAATTTATATTCAAGGATCTTAGGAAATCCCATTAGATTGATTCAATTACATTTTGCTCAACAACAGCAGTAATATTCCTAGAAGTTATGGGTAACAGTTCATAATATAATATTATACGTGTAGCATTAAAGTGTTTAACCTGCCAGTACCACATTATTCCTTATATTGTTAAATGCATTCTCACTTCCTACTGGTGTTTTGTTGATCAGATATTTCCTGCCTTATTTTGGTGTCATGCATTGGCTCTAAGAACGGAGATATTCCAATTCCTGTTTGTACGTATTGTAGGGTATGTGGGGGTATATCTTGTAGCATATCATTTCCTGTCCCAAAATTCCATGAAGAACAATGTATGCATACAATCCAGCAATGGTTAACATCTGCCTTTCTAGATTTTCCTTGCCTCCTATTCTTATCCTATTCTATCTGCCCTTTCTGAGTACAGGTATATACAGTATAACATACACACAATGTTGAGGGCTTGTTTAACCGGTTCCCGACCGGTACGCATACATTTACTGCTGCAGAGTGGCACATTAGTGCGAGCCACACTCTGCAGCAGTGTGGTCGCTGGACTTGATGTCCGCCGGCTACCCGCGATGACCGGGCAGAGAAGAAAAACTGGAAATTACCGACGTAAACACAGCGGTTCCCCACTCTGTCAGTGGCCATGTAAGAGATCTACTGATCCCTGTCACTGTGATCAGTTAGATCTCTTATGCCCCTGGCAGCCCAGCCCCCTCACAGTTAGAACACGCCTAGGGAACACAGTTAACCCCTAGGTCGCCCCCTGTAGGTTAACCCCTTCACTGCCAATGACATTTACACAGTAATCAGTGGATATTTAAATTTCTGGTCGCTGTATAAAGATCAATGGTCCCAAAAAAAGTGTAAAAAATGGCCGACATGTCCACTGCAATATCGCAGTCCCAATAAAAATCGCAGATCGCCGCCATAACTGTAAAAAAAAAAAAAAATAGTAAAAAACGCCATAAATTAATTCTCATGGTTTGTAAACGCTGCAACTTTTGCTCAAACCAATCAATAAACGCCGATCATGATTTTTTTTACCACAAATATGAGGAGGAATATAAATCGGCCAAAACTGATGAATAAATTAGAAGTATAAGAAAGGGGTGGTTCCTTGTCTGGGTATTCCCCTATATTAGAGGCACCTCATCCCAAAAAGATTAAGTGATAGGTTGATGAGGAAAGATGTTCCCTGTGGGTTATCCGGTGCAAAAAAGACAATTTGATCTCACAAAGACTAATACATTTTTTTATCAATAAAATCAAATTTTATTATATATCATCCAGAAAACATCAGCCAATAAATGGCTATAATGCCCAAGAAGAAGGCTATAGAAACAGTCCAACAAAAACTCAGAGTTGGATATATAGTTGTGGTTACAATTATATTTGGTATACAAACATATTAGTAGTACATGCAATTTAGGTCAACATCCCGACATGTTTCGCCCAACATGGGCTTCCTCAGGGGACTGGAAATGACCGATGCACTTTAATGTTCCAGTAACTGCAAATATACAATGAATTAATACAAATATACTACAGAGGTACAAACTAATATTGTACATGCATTTTATACCATACACCGTCCTGTCATGTGGACAAGGCCAACCCACCCCACCCACAGAGGAGCCCACCCAGCCCAAGCTCCCACCACCCCACCACATAGCCCCTACCCCCCACACACACACCCACCCCAGCGCGCCGTATACCTACAAAATGGGTCAAGCATAAACCCCCAGCAGCCAGGCCAAAAGCACTGCACCTAGCAGGAGGCCCCAACCAAAGGGGGTTTGCAGAGGGCGCTCACAGTCCAAGCTAAAAAATGAATACAAAGACTAAAGTAATCACCTATATTGATAGAATTGAATTATATCACAATTGGTATCTATCAATAAACAACTGCCAAAACAGGCAACAATTAGGACAAATTTGTCTCAATTTATCAATCATAATAGAGAATCCAAATGCTAATAAGTGTCACTTACTTGCTGAGAAGGTTATATTACCGAAAAAAAACATACTGGGGGTGGTTAGTATGGATCTATATGGTTGAATGTAGAAAATCACAGCGCAACAGAGAGAGCTGCTCAGCAAATCTACGGCAAATACAGCCATCAAAAGCTGAGGGATAAATAATTTAAATTGTATTTGCCATAGATTTGCGATGATTGGTGGGGGTCATACAAAAA
>BLSH010009063.1:1527109-1540095 GCA_018402905.1 Glandirana rugosa | reverse complement strand
ACTTTTTTTGATATAAAAAATGAAAAACGATATTATGTAAAGGTTTTTTTATATATATTTTTTGATTAAATAAGTAGTAATTCACTATCCAACTACTCCTTTCTACAAGTTAAACTGTTAAACTAGAGTGTTTCTGATTATGTAAAAAAATAGTTATTTTAGTTTAAAATAATATATAGTAGGTCTTTTGTAGTCGGTTATTTACCGATATTACGGGTTCTTCTCCCGATATCTTTGTCAGGTTGTTTTTGAGTCTCAACCTATATGTCAACACCAATGTTAATATAAACCATATGTTTGTATAATCATCATGTACGTTAAATCCAGTTGATTTCCAGTCCCCTGAGGAAGCCCATGTTGGGCGAAACATGTCGGGATGTTGACCTAAATTGCATGTACTACTAATATGTTTGTATACCAAATATAATTGTAACCACAACTGTATATCCAACTCTGAGTTTTTGTTGGACTGTTTCTATAGCCCTCTTCTTGGGCATTATAGCCATTTATTGGCTGATGTTTTCTGGATGATATATAATAAAATTTGATTTTATTGATAAAAAAATGTATTAGTCTTTGTGAGATCAAATTGTCAAATTGAACATCTTTCCTCATCAACCTATCACTTAATGATGAATAAATTAGTTTTTTATATATATTTTTTTGGAAATGTATTATAGCAAAAAGTAAAAAATATAGTTTTTTTCAAAATTGTCGCTCTTTTTTTGTTAATAGCGGTTATCAGAAGTGACGCAGAGGTGATCAAATACCACCAAAAGAAATCTCTATTTGTGGGAAAAAAAGGGCATCAGTTTTGTTTGGGCACAATGTCTCATGACCGTGCAATTGTCAGTTAAAGCGATGCAGTGCCGAATCACAAAAAGTGCTCTGGTCCTAATGTGGGAAATCCTTCTGGGGCTGAAGTGGTTAACAAGCATCCTTAACCACTTGCCGACAGGATATCACAAACCGCGCATGCTTACCGTGTTCCGGGGGGGGGCCAGGGAGCGAGTAGGGCGGACTTGATCTACGTTAGCTACCCGCGATTGCCCCCCGCAGTGAAAGAACGGAGGTCCGTGTAAGTAAACACGGATCTCCGTTCTGACAGAGGGCGAAGGGCTGTGATCACAGGCTTCCTGTATATGGAAGCCGTAATCACTCCCCTCCCCCTACCAGCCCAGCCCCCATACAGTTAGAACACACCCAGGGAACACAGTTAACCCTTAGAGTGCCCCCTG
Source organism: Glandirana rugosa (assembly GCA_018402905.1). Classification (NCBI taxonomy): domain Eukaryota; kingdom Metazoa; phylum Chordata; class Amphibia; order Anura; family Ranidae; genus Glandirana; species Glandirana rugosa. The sequence goes on along the minus strand of BLSH010009063.1, from coordinate 1,538,857 downwards.
CAGGTTAACCCCTTCACCGCCAATGGCATTTACACAGTAATCAGTGCATTTTTATAGCTGTATAAATGCCAGTGGTCCCAAAAAAGTGTCAAAATGGTCCAACATGTCCGCCGCAATATCGCAGTATTTATTCATGTAAAACCTTTATAATCAGTGATTACAGCAAACTGTTTTTCTTTCCTTTTGGGATAAAGTGTGATCTGGAGCCTGACTTCAATTAGTTACTGTTTTTAAATCTGCTAATACATTTAACACTCCTGTCCCCCTGACTAACAATGCTGCTGCCGGATCACCAGCTGGAGGCGAAGATTTAAATATGGTTTACTTGACCAAACAAATACGAGAAAGGGAAACCCCTTCAAAGAAAAGCGGGACTTTTAAGTATAACTTGGGAGCTGTCCCTAGAACTGATCAAATCTAAATATATACATATTAAATATGGTCTATTATGGTGTATTATTTGCATTTTGTTATTTTTTATTCTATGTTGTATTTTAATTGTATGGATGGTTTATTAGACTGTCGTTTTAATTTGCTTTATTTTGTGTGAATGGCTGTTATTGGGAATTTTGTTATGTCTTTGTGTCTTGTTCTGTTCATTGTTGTGATTCTGTGTTGTCTTTGTTGAGTTTGGTTGTTGCAATAATTTCCCTTTGGGATCAATAAAGTATTCTGAATCTGAACTAGGTGAAAACAGAGAGAAAACTACAAATAAAAGAAAACTGATTCAGCCACCGCATCTAATGATTAGTAAGCTGCAATATGTTAATTTTGGTTTGGGTTTAATAACGTTTTAAATGCCTAATAGTTTTTTTTTTAATCAGTTACTTAAAAAAAGGGCATACTTGGCTATGTTGAAAAAGGACACATGCCCATTAAAAACAACCTGTAAAACAGGTCTTGCAGGAAGAAATGTTTGGGGAATTTGTGAATTTAGAAAGCCATATTGCAAAATTGGGTGCACAACTGAAATTAATACCCCTCACTATCTAAAAGTGTTTTCTAAATGTCCATTTAATTATATAATAATCATAGTATAAAGAATGAGGTTGTTTACAACAGAAAAGTTTCTAGTGCAGCGACAGGTGATTTTTGTACATTGTGCTGCAGCAGATCAGTTTAATATCATCTGTTCACTACAATTTATTGGTAGAGATGCACTAACACACAACAAGCATACTTTATACTGCTAATTTTTGACATTCTGTCCTCTCTGGGGAGGAATTACATAAAAATAAGAGGTTCAGGAATGGAGTGGGATAGCGAAGAATGGAAGGGTACCGCACAGACCTACAGTACAAGCTTGAGGTCACAGGGTCCTGTGATGGGGCTTTGTCATTATGGTAAGGGCACAGACAGGAATGACTACATGGTGGAACATATTACAGACACTAGAGGTCAAATCATCCTTTGCTTGACTGGCTGGTGGCTCCTATTTTGGGGAGGACAAAATGTCCATATTCCAATGTAAGAAACAGACACACAGATGGCACTGTTCTGTAACAAAATAACATATCAGTTTTTTATCTTGTGTCTTCTCAGTTCTCCCTTGTGCTCCCTTCCATCCTCCCTTCAGTTTTACATGTAATATATGTGGGAATATATAGACTGGAGGCTCAACTGAGGAGGAATTAAAGTGGTTGTAAAGGCTGAAGGTTTTACCTAAATGCAATCTATGCATCAAGTTAAAAAAAACCTTCAGCATGCAGCTCCCCTTCAGCCCTCCCCTAAATACTTATCTGACCCCGATCTCAATCCAGCGCTGTGCACAGGAGAAGAGTCTCTCTCTCTTGGCTTTCTCCTTCTCCACGGGTTCAGACACATTGTCTGTCACAGCCATAGCCAGTTATGAGGGAGTGGGGGGGGGGCAGGGCTGAGCTGCGCTCTGTGTATCTATGGACACACAGAGCAGGCTCAGAAGTGAGCACGCACGAGTACCCCCATAGCAAACGGCTTGCTATAGGGGACACTTAGTGGGGGGAGGAGCCAGGATCGCCAGAGGGAGACCCGGGAAGACCTTTGCACAGAGCAGACAAGTATAAAATGTTTTTTTTTTTAAATAAAATGTAATTCTTTACAATCAATGTGAGCTGCAGGAAGAACCCTGGATAGGTAGTTTCTTGTATTAAGACACAGGTAGCCATTGTATTATCAGGTAGAAAGCGTGAAATGTTGTACAGAGATGGTGATATGGATCTTAAGTACAGTGCTACATCATATGAAAAGTTATACAGGCACATACAAATGTGCAGTTGGCCACATACGTTATATATATATATACTGTACTATATACAGTATATATATATATATATATATATATATATATACACACACACACACATACTATATTACCAAACCTATTGAGACGCCTGCCTTTACAAGCACATGAACTTTAATGGCATCCCAGTCTTAGTCCGCAGGGTCCAATATTGAGTTGGTCCACCCTTTGCAGCTATAACAGCTGCAACTCTTCTGGGAAGGCTGTTCATAAGGTTTAGGAGAGTGTCTATGGGAATGTTTGACCATTCTTCCAGAAGCACATTTGTGAGGTCAGCACTGATGTAAATGAGAAGGCCTGGCTTGCAATCTCCATTCTTATTCATCCCAAAGGTGTTCTGTCGGGTTGAGCTTCAGGACTCTGTGCAGGCCAATCAAGTTCCTCCACCCCAAACTCGCTCATCCATGTCTTTATGGACCTTGCTTTGTGCATTGGTGTGCAATCATGCATGGAACATGGGCCATCCCCAAACTGTTCCCACAAAGGAGCATGAAATTGTCCAAAATGTTTTGGTGTACTGACGCCTCAAGAGTTCCCTTCATTGGAACTAAGGCCAACCCCTGAAAATCAACCCCACGCAGGTGCCCCAATACTTTTGGTTATATATATATATATATATATATTTTAGGCATAGTATGATATTGATATGATAAATACAGTTAGTATTGTTATAATGTTGTTAAAGTCATTATGCATCTATCACAGTGTAAGAAGAAAGGTCAGAGGACGAGTCTGTTGACTTTCATTCAGCGAAATTCCTCATGAGTATAAAAGTGAAGGTGTACAACAACACTATTGTTGCATGCATTCCTGCTTCAGTATTCCTTTGTCAATATTCAACATTTTCTATTTCATAAAATAGCATCATATTTGCGTGTGCATTCATATTTTATACATTTGATGTTCAATCCTCTTGTGTGACTTTGACCATAATGAACTACATTGCAGCTTGATTATATTTGTTTTTCCAATGCAATATGAACAATATGTTAGAAGAATGTGACATCATCATTTGGCATAAGGTGAGCCTTTCTTACAGTGTTACTAAAAACAGTAATGAAAATAATTCACCCCCCTTCCAGTGCCCATAGCTTGTAAATCGTCTTTTTACAATTAAATTAATGCCACTATATACATTTTTGGCTGATCTGTATAACACGGTCACATGATAAACTGCAGGGTCTGCCTGAGTGCTGAGTGTTCAGGTAGGAGGAGATTTCCCCTACAGCCTGTGTCCTCATGCTGTTAGGGGAGGCGGATCATCCAATCAATCAAGATGTGACACCCCACCCACTGTGTTCTTTTTTTAGTTACTGGATAAGGGGGGGGGGCGAGGGAGGGACTGGGCTGTCATTTAGGATCTGTATACAGACCCACATGTGTGATGTCATGTGACCTGGCTATCTCAGCTCAAACAGGAAATAATCTCTCCAGCAATAGAGACCAAACTGAGCATGTGCAGCAGTATTACTCTCACTGTGTTTTTTCTGGCCTTGCCAAGAGAGACCCTGCAGGAGGGGAGGATCTGTCCACATAGGATCAAAGAGCCGTTTTATACAATACAGAGGATTAACCCCTTAAGTTCCACAGTGAGTATAACAAGCATGCTATGCTGCATATACAGACAGATTTTACTGTTGTGGGTTTACTAACACTTTAAGCCAAGGGCAAAGTAAAAGGGCCACTTAGCTCCTAATCCCAGCAGCATGTGCTCATCTTTTATACCCTGTGTGGCAAGGACTGTTGCATGGGAGAGAAGCAGTAAGTTGCTTGCTCACCCATGCCCGGATATGAGCGGTTATTTCACTTTGCCACCAGTGGCCAAATGAAGAAATCCTGTATGGGCAAAAGAAAAGGTCAATTTAATAATTGCTGTGGCACATGGGCAGAACTGGGAATTCAGAAGGAAAACATTTCCACCTGGAATACCGCAAAGAAGTGATAGCAAGTTCACAATAGGCGAAACATTGGCAGTGGTCATTTTTATACAAGGATACAGGAAGCCCACATGTATTTAAAATTGCCTGCAATACAGAAAATTGAAGCATCGGCTTTCACTTGAACTCCCTAAAAATGAGTTATAACTATGGCTATAAAGAAAGTTGCAAAAGCAGAGTTAACAAAATAGATTTGTTGGGTTGGGTTAGCAGGAATTAAATAAAATAGTTAAATGCAAATATTTTGCTATATATGAGATCAAACAGAATAGTTCAGCTCCCGAGGAGCAGAGAGGGTTAACAAGAACTAGCATGTCCCTGTCATGCAACAACAAGCCCATCTCATGTAAAACAGAACCAGGCAGAAGAAATGATCAATGGCCGAGCAAATATTTGAAGAGGAAATGAGCAAGGGAGGAGGGAAGCTGCAAGCTTCTTCTGAACATCTCAGGCAGCCAAACTCCAGACTGCAAGCTTTGTGGGCATCTGGAAGGCATCTAAATGGCACAGTTACTACACATTTTTAGATATAGATATTTTGACAAAGGCTTGAAATGGAAGTATGAATAAATCAATAAAAACACACAAGGTTCTGAAGCTTGCTATATTTTCACGTGAAAATATTGGTTAGATAAAAAAAAGAGAAAGGTAACAAAAACACATTTGACTTTGTAATGCAATTTTGTTTAATTTGCTTTACAGTGAGTGCCCATTCACACAGGGGCGACTTGCGCTCTGACTTGAGTCACCTCAAGTCGCCCCAAGTCGCTTGACAAGTGAAATCCCATTGAAGTGAATGCGGTCTTAATGTACACTACTGAAGTCGCTCTGACTTCAAAAAAGGTTCCTGCACGACTTGGAGGCGACTTCTATCCGACTTGTGCCCATAGAATTCAGTAGAAGTCGCCTCCAAGTCGGATTCCTCATCTAAATGCAAGAGACTTTGTAGTGAAAAGAATACAATTTATTTGGGGTAGTCCCTTCCCTCCCTTCTCTGATTGGCCACAGGCAAAATTGCCTGGAATAAGTCGTGTTGTAAGTCGCCTAAAGTCGCCCTGAAAGGCACGCTGAAATCGCCTAGCAAAGTCACGCTGAAGTCGGGTCGCCCCTGTGTGAATGCAGCCTAATAGCCCAAGTAAATTTACTTAATTGTGCTAAAAACAACAGACCACCCAAAGCTCAGTAAAAAAATGTGAGAGAGCTTTCAGATGTTCCATATACCCTCCAGGAATATTCATATTCAGGAATTCGATTTCAAATCAAACAATTTCTTACTTTGAACAAATACTTTAAAACAAACCAGGACATGCTCAATGAAAGACAAAAGCATCCAAGAGGTGCTGGGACTTTAACACTAATTCATATAGCATAGCGAGAGGAAGAAACAGAAAATCTCAGCCACCGCACATCATACAAGCCCAGTGTGTAATAAGTGATAGCAGCCTCAGCCTAGCTCCTTCCAGGCCACGCCCTCAACAAGTTTTGCCCCACCTGCAGGGCTTAGTCATGGAGGTAAGGATATCCCTGTGGTAGGAAGGGTATGTATATTGCATTATGGGCCGCCGTGGTGATTAATTAGCAAACAGGTGGAGACTAAAGAGGGTGAGGGAGGAAGAACAAGGAGCACTGCACAGTATAAAAAATAGAAATGGATTTGTACAGTCAGCAGCCACTTCTGGTCTTCTTCATATATGGCAAAAAAAATGTCATGTGTTGGCATGAAAACAAAAACTAAAAATTAGAATAATAATAAAGAGTAAACCCAAAGACAAAAAAAGTTAGGAACAAAAGATACCCTATCTAGAACTCTGAAAGGTTTCTTAGTTTGGTCGCTCTTTATTCTTATTTTTACTTTTTGTTTTCATTTTTGAGAGGGGGCATTTTCCAATTATTTATTAGTTTATGTAATATTTTGGGAGTCACATGTGTAACTCACTTCTGACAAGTTTTCCTGACACCTAGAGAACTATGGTGGCAAGGGAGGGGCCTCCAGCATATTGGCAGCTTCAGCTCTTATATTGTGTGCTGTGTGAAGGGGGTGTGCCCCCTCTCTCCAATCAGCTCTCATAGTTCTCCGCTCTCATAACTACGCTCTGCAAAGTGTAGCTTCAGCTTTCCACCCCCTTTTTTTCTGAACTCTCAGACAAGCTTTATAAAATCGGCACATTGAACGACTGTAGAGAACAGCATACTGCAAATAAACAGTAAAACTAATGTAGGGTATTTGTTTCATCTCTGTGTATTACCCGACGGTATGCTGTCCATTAAGAGAGCTGTACTGCGGGAGTGACATCATTGTGGCTTGGCCATTCAAAAGGCCAGAGCCTGCAAACCCATAAGGAAGACCGGGCGGGTGAGGAGGGAAGCCCTGTCAAGAGTGATGGTGCACTGTTGGAGGGCTTTGTTCTAAGGTAAGTCTTTCATAATGTGTTAATATGAGATTCATACTAGCACATTATGTCATTATCCTGTAGGGGACCATTATAGTATTTTTTTTTTTTTTTGCGGTTTACACTTTAATCCACCCTAACCTGGCTCAGATGTTGCTTAGTCACGTGTTAAACCATACCCATAAGCAAATGCCCCACTATTGATTACTAAGTGTGACAAATTATTGCAACTTGTTGCATTAAAGGTTGGTGAATTTTAATGCGATGTGGAAGTCTAAATGGGCTCAATTATTCCCTGATAATTCTTAGCAGAAACTAGCCCTCCATCCACACATGAGTGACAAAATGTTTACTGTCTGTCTAACATCCATTCACTAACTCATTTATTACTCCCTTTGATTTTTAAGGAAATATTTATTAAGGAAAGAGAGAAGCCAATGCGTAGAGAATGTTGCCAGGCCTTTAGAATACTTTTATGACACTCAGTATGCGCCAAAGAAGAAGGCTGTACCATTTTTCCATAGACTTTATAATTTATTTCATATTTCACCCAGGGGTTGAAAACGCTTTTGGTTTTAAAAACGTGACAGAGAGAAGTTGATGCGTAGACAATGTTGCCAGGTCTATACCATACTTTTATGACACTTACATGTGGCACAGAAGAAGGGCGTACCATAGTGTACCACAGACGTTTAAGGATTTATCATTTTTTCATATTCCACCCAGGGGTGAAAACGTTTTTTATTCTGGAAACATGACATATTTAGCCAATGATGGGACTTACTTCTATATCTATAAGTTTAGATATAGTAAGAAAGCAACCTGGTAATCACAAGATACATCATACATGACCAACAAATTGCAAGCAGCGCTTTATGCAGTCCTTAGTGACATAAAAATGTTCATGAATCAAAGAACTGTCCATCCACTCTGAACTGTAATATGTGAACGTCCTGGCCACCACCGCACCACGTGTGAGAAAATATTGGGAGGACAAGCCCCCCTACGTGGAAACACTCACCAGATATCACTGGAAAACTCGAGCGGCAGCTACATGATTATTGTTGACACACATATTGTTGTGAAGTGATTGTTCCAAGGCGCTGATACTTGTCACTAGGTTATTTTAACAAAGTTACAAGATTGCATAATAAGTTTAGATATATTGATATATTCTTACTCACAAGCATAAATGTATGTTTTGCATACAAAATCTCAATAAAAGAACGTAGCACATCATTAAGGACTTTAAAATCGTCCAAAAATCTGAATTTTAGCTATTGAAAGCTTGCAGTTGACCGCTGCTCGGTTAGCCTAGGCACCTGCCTTAGGCAGCGCACAGTGTGCTTGTTTTATTTAAGCAAAAAGATAAACAGAGCAGACCACACAGCAGGCCTTGATCAACTTACAATGATAATCAAATGATGTTCTCAAAAATATCTTCAAGCTCAAAAACTGATTGAAGGTCCAAAAAAACTTTACAAAGGCTCTACAGGACTCTATGATATGACAACTCTAAAGATCTTACAGAGTTCCCAGAATGCATTATAGCTCAGACTACTTCTGTCAAATATTTTATTCATTTGCTTTTGTTTAAAACTGGACTGTCATGAAAGCCACAACTGCATCACTGCAATATATAATTTTTAAAGGGTAACTCCACTTTTGTGAGGAAAAAATAGCAAATAAAGAAAAAATAATATAGTGTGCACAATTGTGATACAAGCCATATTGTAATTGAATGTTATTAAAAATGACCTTTCCTTTTCAATCTGAAGCCGCTGTAATTTTCTGAGACTGCATTGCAATATGTCTACCTGGAGGTGTTCTGTACACAGAATGCATACTGACCACTCCCCAAAAACAAAATTTCCTGCTTGTGTGATTGGTTCACCAATTTTCCCAGAAGTCTGCCTAAGATATAATCAGATTTCAGGCATCCCCTGCAACAAAAATGTAATTTTTGGAGAGATACTTCCAATAGGAGCACATCTAAAGGGATGCAGGCCCAGTAGATTTCCTCATTAGTGCTCTGTTGCTGCACACCTGACAGTAAATTATGAAACCACTCCCATTAGACTCACTCAGCACAGAGGCACAGAGAAAAACAGAGGGATTTCTTCAGAATGACAAGAGGTAGGAATCTGCAACAAAGGTTGTTATAATCCCTGTAATGTACAAAGTTTACCCAGGGGGAAATGTTTTTTTCTCAACAACAGTGGAGTTACGCTTTAAAGTGGTTGTAAACATCTGAAATGAAAAATATACAAAGCATATCCTTCTATAGTGTGTACTTGCTCCAACCCAAAGCATCCAGTGTGATATCTGTCTGCTCTGTCATTCCTCAGCTATCTGCTTGAGTCTATGCCGACACCAAGCAATCTTAAGAGATGGTCCCACCCCCTCTAGCACAAAGCAGGTTATCAACAAACTCAACTGTGTATGTTTCCCTATGAGACTGTTTATAAGAGGTATGTCCTTTTCCAGAACATGTTGCCGGAAGCCCACGTTCTGTGTGTGTTTCCCCCACTTCCAAACTGCTGCGTGTGTCAATAGATTCCTAATGACACCCCAAACACAGATCTTAAGTCTCGTGAATTTGCCTGCACTAGATCTTATGATACAGCAGTATGTGATCCAGTTGTAGTGCATTTTTAAAAGAAGTACATGCACTACTTTTGGTGCAATCCAGTGCAATTCCAGTCTATTTAAATGAATTGGACGGGAACACAGGGAGCATTCCTGGTGTGAACCAACACAAGATAGCAGCGGCAGGAGAGATCAGAGCAAAACCACACTGCTGCTTTAGACTAAAGCAAGGACACACTATAGAGGGATGTGCTTTGCTCTTTTTTCATTTCAGAGGTTTTTCAGGGGTTATAATCACTTTCACAACAAATTATCATATTTACCTTACCTCAACTACCCTCCAAAATACTATAGCGATACAGGCACATAAAAATCTTGACACATCTCACAATTTCTACTTCAATTTAACTTTTCTACTTTTTATAATCTGGCTTTCACCCTCTGGACTCTACATTAAATCATCAATGGCTTCAATTTCGTGAATTTTCCTTTAACCTCTACCCGACTGCGCTATAGCCAAATGCAGGGCCGTCTTTATTATTGATTGGACCCTGGGCAAATATTTTCTTGGGCCTCCCCCATGCAATTTCACTCTCTATCTGCTCTGAGACATACAATAAATAGCAACTAGACTCAAAATCAATTTACTAAATCAGATCAGAAGTGATTTTGATTGGTTGCCAGAGGTCACAGCATATCATTGCCGCTTACTGTCTGGTTGCTAGAGGTTACAGCACACATTACTGCTCACTGATTAGTTGCTAGAGGTTACAGCACATGCTTTCTGCTTGTTTGGTTGCTAGAGATTACTGTACATCAATACTGCTCACTCATTGGTTGCTAGAGGTTACAGCACATCATTACTGCCCACAGATTGGTTGCTAGAGGTTACAGCACATCATCTCCTCACTGCCTGCACACCATGGACTGAGGAGCACAAAGTCGCTTTCCTGACACCACAGAAATGTGCTGCCCTTTAGCAGATGCACAGCAGTGCCATCAATTATCAATGACACCCTCATGCATCTGCTGACATGTGCTGTGGACTTTAAAGCATGCCTTTGTCTCCCCAGTGGGCAGCATCCAGTATAGGTGATGGTGAATATGGCCTCAGGGGGGCATGATATACAAATGAATGCCACCTTTGTTTACATATCAGTGCAGCTGGCCGCCACTATTTACATATGAATGCTGCAGCTATTTACATATCAATGCCAGTTATTTACATGTAAACATAGGGTCTGCAGGTGAGTCATCTGTACACAACAATAGGACAGAGTTGGGCAGCTTTAGTAGCAGCACTTAAATATCGGGACACAGCACAGGTCTAAAACTTCAAGGGACAAGGGAATTTAAACCAGGATAGTTGGCAAGTATGAGGCAGCTGCTTTGGGCCTCACAACAATGACAGGGCCCAGGGCAGCTGCCCCTTTTGCCCTGCCTTAAAGACAGCCCTGGCCAAATGACAAGTAGCAGTTACACATTTCTATTGATGTCCTCCTGTAATTACGCTTCCCCTGTGCTCCCTGCAGCACGCATCGGCAGGGATCTGTGATTGTTGTGTCCTTAAGACACAGCTGATTACAGTTCGGATTGAAGAGTGGCGGCTCATTACCATGTGATCAGCTGTGTCCAATCACAGATGATCACAGTGTAAACAGGATTTGCCGGTTCTCTGCAGTCCTCTCCTCACACTGATTGCATGTGAGGAAAGGAGAGCCGGTAAGTGGCAATCCACACAGGGGACATCTACACTGATAATCAGGGCATGATGGGGCAGTGATGTCACAAGGGGATGGGGTCACCGGATGGCATCACTGGATGGCTACACCCCATGGCTATATAAGAAATGGCAGACACTAGAGCTAACAACAGCAGGAGCTAGCATCGGGTGAAGATATTAGCAGAGGGAGAGGAACTGGCAGAAGAACCAGAAGATGAAGACATCAGCAGAGGGAGAAGAACCGAACGAAGAACACATCACCGGACGGAGAAGAACCAGAGGGAGAAGGCCGGAGGGAGAAGACATTATTTATTTATTTATTTATTTCAGGTACTTATATAGCGCCGTCAATTTACGCAGCGCTTTACATATACATTGTACATTCACATCAGTCCCTACCCTCAAGGAGCTTACAATCTAAGGTCCCTAACTCACATTCATACATATACTAGGGCCAATTTAGACAGGATCTAATTAACCTCACAGCATGTCTTTGGAGTGTGGGAGGAAACCGGAGTACCCGGAGGAAACCCACGCAGGCACAGGGAGAACATGCAAACTCCAGGCAGGTAGTGTCGTGATCGGGATTCGAACCAGCGACCCTTTTACTGCTAGGCGAAAGTGCTACCCACTACACCACTGTGCTGCCCAAAGACATCAATGGAGAAGACACGTTGGAGCTACCAACGGGGACATTCTTCATTTTTAATAAAGGACTTTGTCAAAAACCTGTGTACTGTTGTTATTTATTTTTGATACTTTTTTCGGTGAATGAGTAAGGGTACAATGTACCCCATACTCACTCACATGGGGGGGGGGGGGGGGCTGGGA
>BLSH010009063.1:1496433-1518304 GCA_018402905.1 Glandirana rugosa | reverse complement strand
GATATAGGACCGGTGTCCAAGTGAAGTTTACCTTTGTACATCGTAGCCTAGTATGAAAAAAATTTCTGTAAAGTGTACCCTTCTAACCGTGTATCTAAATATAGACTTTACATGGCACTAATAATACATATTGTTTGAGACCCTAACTAAATGATATTGACCTCTCACGTTTTAGACCACGTCGACACGTACCATTTGGTTAGTAGAAGATTGAAGACGAACAAGTTAATTCGAAACTGTTTTTTTTGAACCTTCGACTAACAAACGATACGTCTCGACGTGGTCTAATAAAACCAGAGGGTGCAAAATCTGGTGCAGCTCTGCATAGCAAACAATCAGCTTCCAAGTTTTTTTTGTCAAAGCTTAATTGAACAAGCAGAAGTTAGAAGATGATTGGTTTACCATGCACAGCTGCACCAGATTTTGCACTCTCCAGTTATAGTAAATCAATCCCAGAGTTTGTTATACATAATAATCACGGTACATTTCAGATATAAATCTATGTGCCAATCTTCCCATGTGAAATGTCTTTAAAAAAAGTATGATCCGATGCTACATGTTTCCATTTGAAGTGAACCTGTGGCCAGGATATAGACATTAACTGCCTGATTAACAGGCATTAAATTAGATTTAAAAAAATCCCTCACTGACCTCTTTGGCTGCAGGTACTGCTAAGCAATTAATCCCAAGGCTACATTCACACTATAGAAGCAGGCAAAATTACATGGTTTTGGGAATGATCACGAAACCTGTGAGCAATGTCACACTTGTAATGACATTCATTGTTAATTGCACATGCACAATTGCATGATAAAACACATGAAAAAACCCATGGTTAAAAACCGTACAAAGCTTGACACTCAAAAAGGTGCAGAAGCTATGTTGTCATGTTTTTTGCATATAGGGCAGCCTATTGACATGAACGAGGTGCCCTATGCGTGTATTGCACCAACAAGCAAAAAACATGCATATGCACAACACCCAACGGCACGTGCCATAGTGTGAATGGGGCCTACAACTTCACAGTAGAAGCATTGAGGCATTCAAGTAGTTCTCTTGGCAGCTTAGTTGACCCTGCTCCCTACTCACAGCATTGACTTAGCAATTAAAACGGAGTTCCACCCAGAATTTTTTTTTTTCTGGCATCCACTCTTTTAATACTAAATAGATGTAACCTTTTGTTTCCTTACTTTCAAACCGCCTAGTAGTTACATGTATTTTTTACTCACAATTTCGTTTCTCTCACTGCTGGACTTTTCCATTTTAGGTGAGGGCATCTGAAGCCCATCCTGGGTCTCCTGTCATCTCTTTCTGAAAGAAGTGCATGGTGGGTAACCATCATGCACTTCTCGATCTCGGTCCACCTTAAATCGTGTCATTTCCTGTCTGGAAATAACAGGATTTTACAGTACAGGGAAGCCCACTGACTCCTGGGAAATGATGAGTCACAGCTCCCAGGAAGCCAATGGAAGCAGGAAGTCAAAAGGAGCCTAGGATCAAATAGGGGCAGATTACAGAAACCACCTAGCAACAAGCGACATTTTTTTTTCCTTCAAAGGTAAGTCTATATAGGCAAAGGACTTGAATGAAGTAAAAAAAAATTCTGGGTGGAACTCCGCTTTAATTTCACCTTGTTCCCCTTTCCCAGTAGTGACTTGGTAGCCTTACAACCCTCTAGTCTCTAAGGTACACACAGAGCAAGTATTCTAGCAGTGGGAGACAGGGTGAACTAAGCTACTGAGAGATAACAACTTCTGTGTTTCTCCTGTGAACTGTGAGTATGAATGTCCACATAGTCAGGACATAGGTTCTATTTAACCACTTGCCGACCGCCGATCGGCATCTGACGGCGGCAAAGTGGCTCGTTCCCGCAAAACGCCGCCATACGACGGCGGCTGCGGGAACGAGTTTAGTGAGCGTGCGCGCGCCGCCGGAGGCGCGCCCGTGCGCTCACTGTGTTCGGGGAGGGCCAGGGAGAGGGTGCGGCGGCTTCGATTGCCGCCGGCTACCCGCGATGGCCCCCCCGGAGCGAATGAGCGGAGGTCCGTGTATGTAAACACGGACCTCCGCTCTGTGTGAGGGGGAAGGGCTGTGATCACAGCCTTCCTGTACGTGAAGGCTGTGACCACTTCCCTTCCCCAGATAGTACAGTCCCCCTACAGTTAGAACACGCCCAGGGAACATAGTTAACCCTTAGAGCGCCCCCTGCAGGTTAACCCCTTCACTGCCAATGGCATTTACACAGTAATCAGTGCATTTTTATAGCACTGATCGCTGTATAAATGCCAATGGTCCCAAAAAAGTGTCAAAATGGTCCGCTGAAATATCGCAGTACCGCAAAAAATTGCAGATCGCCGCCATTACTAATAAAAAATAAAAAAATAAATAAAAACCCCAAAAATGAATTCTCATCATCCGTAATCGCGACCACTTTTGCGCAAACCAATCAATAAACGCCGATTGCGATTTTTTTTATCGCAAATATGAGGAAGAATATAAATCGGCCAAAAACGGTGAAAAAAATGTTTTTTTATATTTTTTTTTGGATTTGTATTCTAGCAAAAAGTAAGAAATTTGGGTTTTTTTGCAAAATTGTCTCTCTTCTTTTGTTTATAGCGGTGATCAGAAATGACGCAGAGGGGATCAAATACCACCAAAAGAAAGCTCTATTTGTGGGAAAAAAAGGACGCAAATTTCGTTTGGGTACAACGTCGCACGACCGCGCAATTGTGAGTTAAAGCGACGCAGCGCCGAATCGCAAAAAGGGCTCCGGTCCTAAAGCTGGAAATCCTTCTGGGGCTGAAGTGGTTAAGACTAAAATCTTACCTCATAATAATGTGCCTTAATAGTGGTGATGTCTTGGTTTTACCTCAAAAGCACTTTTTAGGTTTTCCCTCCTCCTATCCCTCTGGTAGCATGCAAGCAATACCAGCAATTCTGTGCCCATTGTCAAACATCTGGCTGTGTGAAGCCCTGGGTTACCCATCCCCTTCTTTGGTGGCCAAGCTGATATAATTGCACCCCTGGTCTTCTGAACTATGGTGGGTGATATAATCATGCTGCTTTTAAAAGAAACATTAAAGCCAGCCAAAGCGGTTCGAATCTCGACCAGTTCAGCAGGGACTAGCTCCAATTGGAACCATGTATGGGCTGGCTGATTGTGCCCAAGTCGATCCATTGATTGACTTGGTACAACCAACATGTTGGGTTTTTAGGATGAGATTATTGTTAGTGGCTATAACTGCTAGCAATAATTACAGCATTCTCCCGCAGGAAATGACTCTCCCCAACCCCCGCTGGGCTAACACAATAGCTACGCAAGAGGAATTCCCCTATCAATATAGACTACGTTGATGGGGAAATCAAGCGATTTTCTATCCTGCAACTTGTGGTTGCAGAAAAGAAAATCACATCATCTAGGGTCAGCTTAAATCACATTATGATTTGTCCAGCTGTATTGGGTGTAATTGAATCCACAGGTGTTAATCCAACAGATAATGCACTTACCAAGCACCAGCACTATCATATGTGGTCAGATGCTCCTGAAAGTATAGGAAATATCAGGGATTTCCTTAACCCCTGTTGGCTGAATGGAGTGGCGGGCGGGGAATTAAAGGAAGGGTGAGTAAATGTTGCTAAGTATAAGAACATCAAGGAGGACCTGGTATCAGATATATTTTTTTCATGTGCATGGAGGTTAAATACTGTGTAAATGTAATACTTTCAGCTATTTTTTTCTTTCCATAGAAATCACTGGACTCCCCCTGGTAATGGCCCTGCTTTTCTCTACAGAAGGACAGTGCCATCTTTGTATAGGCATTATTTAGGGTCAACATCTACTTCCTGGACTGACATGCTGGTTCAAAGGTGACACATATAAATGATGGTACCCATGCAATTCTTGGCTGTGTTCAACAAATTTCTACAAAGTTTCAATGTTGCAGTCTGATCATATATGGAGGGTAAACTAAGGAGATTTTCTTCTGTCTGCATCAGACTGATAGCATCATCTCAGCCTTGGCAAAGTCAATAAAATTAGCTTGATGATTTTTTTTTTCTTAACAGGTGAAGTTTTATTTTTGTTTTAATTATGTTGTTGCTGTATATTGTGATATGGCAGAAATGTATTCATGCAGAATGAAGTTAGTGAAAGGTCCACTTTAAAGTGAACCTTTGCTTTGTTCTGCATTAGCAGAGATTTCCATTAGGCCCCAGTCCTGATATTGTTAAGCTTCACCCCTATTATTCAACAGTCCAAACCAGAACCTCAGGGGCCAGCAGCTTCTCTACCACTTGGCAGATGCCCTACTCTTGTAAAATCACATGACCTGAGCACTTATATGATCACAGTGAGCCATAGCAGTAAATTACTAAAGGCAAATATGCTGGTGACGTTACATGGGAATTTTCCCTCAGCTTAAAGTGGTAGTAAACCCTCCTATCATTTTCAGCCAAGGAAGCTGCCATCTTGGCCTCTGTTTAATCTACAACTGCCATGATGCCGCACATGTGATCAGCTAGGACACCAGCCATTGGATGGTTTGACAGTTTGGTTTAAAGCACAACCAATGGGAGTGTTACATTTCCGGCACGTGCCGGAAATATTACTGTTTTTTAAACTGTTAAATGGATGGGTTTACTACCGTTTTAATGAATGTGATGGGCCTTTGCTTTGTGATGCATTGGTACAGATTTATATTAAGCCCCAGCTCTGATATTAAGCTCCACCCCTATTATTCAAAATTCGAAAACAAACCTCAGGGGCCAGGAGAGTCTCTGACATTTGGCAGATGATTTACTTTAACCACTTCAGCCCCAAAAGTATTTACCGCCTTAATGACCAGGCCATTTTTTGTGATACGGCACTGTGTCGCTTTAACTGACAATTGTGCGGTTGTGCGATGCTGTACCCAAACAAAATTGATGTCCTTTTTTTCCCCACGAATAGAGATTTATTTTGGTGGTATTTGATAAATATATAAATAAATATGAAAAAACTAAATTTATTCATCAGTTTAGGCCGACATATATTCTTCTATATATTTTTGGTGAAAAAAAAAATATCACAATAAGCGTATATTGATTGCACAAAAGTTATAGCGTCTACAAACTATGGGATAGATTTATGCACTTTTATTTTTTTTTTTATGTTTTTACTAGTAATGGCAGCGATCTGCAATTTTTAGCGGGACTGTGACATTGCGGCGGACAAATCTGACCCTAAGTGACACTTTTTGTGGAACCGGTAACATTATTACATTGATCAGTGCTAAAAAAAATCCACTGATCGATGTATAAATGACACAGGCAGGGAAGAGGTTAACTGTGTTCCCTGGGTGTGTTCTAATTGTGTGAGGACTGGGCTTACTGGAACACCACAGAGATCACTGTTCCCAATCACTGGGAACAGCAGATTTCCATGATGTCCCCTATCAGAAACGGGGATCCGCCTTGTTTACATAGAGGGATCCCCATTCTGTCTCTGTGTACCGTGATTGCGGGTCGCCAGTGGATATCGAGTCCGCGGGATTGCTCCCATGACGAGCAACAGGTGCGCACTGCCGATGGCGTGTGCGCTCCCACAGTTTCCCATGCACGGACCGCCGTATGGGTACAGCGGTTCGCGCAATAGAGCCGCCCTATATATACAGTGGCTGATTGTCAAGTGGTTAATGAGTTTTTAAGTCGTAGGAAAGAGCAGGGCTTAATCTAAAATTTGAAAGAAGCTGAGGTCCTGACAGTCACCGCTCTCTGCTCAGAGCAGAGGGGGAGAACTGAGCGATCAGTGGTGTTAGATCACTCAATTCTCTCTTCAGAACCACCTAGGGGAGTATTTTAATGCTATGCTTATGTGGTCAAAAAAAAAAATCAGGCAGATCATAAATTAACGATCACTGATATGGATAATGTACCAGAGTAATAAAACGTAATATTTTTGTAATATTTTTTATTGTAACAGTGGACAACATAAAACTAGTGTGATATTTGACATGGTTTTGATAAATAAATGCATCGATATCTGGTTCGATGGATTGAGCAACAATTCTCAATCAATTCTCAAGGTGCTTGTCAGATATTTTGATTGTGATTTTGCCCTTCATGCGCTTGAAAATAGTTGCTTACAAACATAGGTGAGGCGAAAACTGATGACATGAATAAGGCGTGATTGTGAAGAGTGGGATATATTTCTTTGGGAAGATAAAACTTATAAAAGTCCAGTAAAGAGACACCGTCAAATTTTTCTTCAGCCACATGTATTTGCTAAGAGCAAATACATTTTAAAAAAAAAATACCCCAAAAAATTAACGTTTGTAAGTAAATTTACAATTTTGTGTTGGGCTGAATCCATAGGTATCTTGGGCTGAATCCATAGGTATCTTGGGCCTCATGCGGCCCATGGGCCGCAGGTTGATCACAGTGAGTCATAGGGGTGATTTACTAAAGACAAATATGCTGTTCACTTTGCAAAAGAAGTTGCATCTAACAAGGGAAATTTCCCTCATCCTAGTAAATGTGATGAGATTTCACTTTGCAAAGAATTTCCAATCCCATGCAAG
This sequence comes from Glandirana rugosa, assembly GCA_018402905.1. Lineage (NCBI taxonomy): Eukaryota > Metazoa > Chordata > Amphibia > Anura > Ranidae > Glandirana > Glandirana rugosa. The sequence continues at coordinate 1,511,747 of BLSH010009063.1, read as the reverse complement.
GTAAAAAAAAGTGTTTGCACATGTTTGGATAATGGATGATGTTGATGGTCAGCAAAGCTTTAATTCAACTTGCAACTTCCCTTGCATAGTAAATCAACCTCATAATAGTCTAACCATTTACTGCACAGGTTACACTGTACTATTTGTATAATTTTGTTCACAGTTGTCCAAAAGATATCATGGTCAAGCTCTTTGTAAGACAAACAAGGTTGTCTATACCTGGCAAAACACCAGTAGAATTTTGTTTGAAAAAATGTGAAAAATGTATTACATTTTTTGAAAGTGAATGAGGTCAAATTGGCAATTGTTTTACACTGTAGCGAAGGAGAGGAATAGAAAATATTTCCCAAGCAAACAAAATTTTAACTGTGAACGTGATTTTCATTCTAGAGCAATAGTACATATTCTAATGAGCATGTGCATCCAAAAATTAAATGTAAAATTCAAAACATTGCACGAGAATCAAACACATTTTTGGGGGGTTTCAATGTGAATTTTTTTTGAGTCTATAATGATATTATTGAATGTTCTGCCAAATGATTTTTCTAAATTTCCATACGATTGTTCAAACAAAATTCGTTGGGGAATGGCCAGCTTAAAGACCCGTACACACAATTCGAATTTCGGATGGGAATTTTCGTTCGACGGCATGTCGTCCGAAATTCTTACCGTTAGTATGCTCCTTTCAACAGCCGATTTTGATTTTTCGTCAGACAAAAGCTGAATGTGCAGACTAGTAAATTGTTTTCGTACGGCAGCTCAGCGTTCGATTTTCGGATGGTCAGTAATTGTCACACAAAAGTCGTAAGTACAAACACGCATGATCAGAATCAAGGAATGACCCGGAAGAGTTCAGTCATGTAAACTGGCGATCATAATCCAGAATTAACATTTGTGACGCGGCAACTGAAATTACAAACTGCAGCGCACATTAACTTATTTTTAATAGCGAAATTAGCGGAAGCAGCCCAAAGGGTGATGCACGAAAAATGAACTACCTCTTCATACTCTCGTAGTACGTCACTACGTTCGCCTTTGTCAGATGAAAAATTTCCGGTAGTCGGTATGCTCTACAAAATCATGGACATGCGCTTCTGACAAAAATCAGACTCTCGGTCGTCCAAAAATTGGACCGTGTGTATGAGGCTTTAGTATTGAAGCAGGAGATTTCCCTGACAAAATAAGAGTGTGCTCATTTAGTGGCTTTAAGCCAAAATATTAATACATCCGCACTGCTCAAAATGGTTATTTTACGTTCTGTTTTTTAAACTGCTCAATAAAGTTTTTGTTTAAAAAAAAACAGAGAGTCATCTGCATTTATATTTAAAGTGCCTGATTCAGTGATTCATATATTTCACAACAGGGCATAATCTCAATGTTTTTAGCCTTTAACGTGACAAGCTTACTCTCTGTGATATGTCATTCTGTCAGCGGATCCACACCAATGACCCTAGATCAAGCGTCACATGACCCAATGTTCAGCTCATAGCCATATGATGGGCAGCTTGATTGTCTTTGCCGCATGCAGAGTAGATAATGAAAGGACAGATGAAAGATAATTATGGGCCATAAAGACAGATTTATACAAACTGCTGGAGCAGCTAATAGAAGGAAACCAGAGAATGAACAGCCTGTGTTTAATGGTTGCCTGACAGTAAGTATTAAACTCAGTTTTCATGTGCGTTTAAGAGATTGCACTTTCCTCGAAGGTGAAACAAGGATATGCCATTTTTTAAAGAAAGCAAATGAAAAAAAAGGAAATCAAATGTTTAATGAACTAGACGGTAATGCTTGAACCTATAACATGTGTGGAGTGGAATGATTTTAATAAAAGCTTGCAGGCTAAATAATGTTTCTGAACATCAGTGAAAGCAAAAATGGATGTTCTTTTTTGTAAACAATGCCCTGTTTATTTATTTAATACACTTATATAATAATTAAAAAATTATCCAATGTCTTTTTACACATGACTAGAATAAGTCATTGAATATGTCTACAAATCAACCTCTCTTTTACAGCAGAACTGTACTAGGATCAGTGAGAGAAGGCAGTACACTGAGCCAGTCAGGCTCTGCTTCATATTCTAAAAGAAATATACAGTGTGGAAAATAAGTATTTGACCCCTGCAGATTTTGTAAGTTTCAAATGAAGGGTCTATCATTTTTATCATTCGTGTATTTTAAATGATAGAGACAGAATACCAACCAAAAATCCAGAAAAACACATGATACAAATGTTATAAATTGAGTTGCAGTTCAGTGCAGTAAAATATGCATTTGAACCCCAAGCAAAACATGACTTAGTACTTGGTGAAGAAACCCTTGTTGGCAAACACAGATGTAAGACATTTCTTGTAGTTTGTTGCCAGGTTTGCACACATCTCAGGAGGGATTTTGACCCACTCTTCTTTACAGATCTTCTCTAAATCCTTAAGGTTTCTTGGCTGTCACTTAGCAACCTGAAGTTTCAGCTCCTTCCATAAATGTTCTATAGGTTTAAGGTCTGGAGACTGGCTAGGCCACTCCATGACCTTAATGCGCTTCTTGAGCGACTCCTTTGTTGCCTAGGCGGTATGTTTTGGGTCATTGTCATCCATGGCCCAACTTCAGTGTTCTGGCTGAGGGAAGAAGATTCCTATCTAAGATTTTACAGTACATGACCTTTAGCAGAGAAACAGCCCCAAGTGATAATGCTTCCACCTCCGTGCTTGATTGTAGGTATGGTGTTCTTAGGGTCAAAGTCAGCATTTTTCTTCCTCAAAACACAACAAGTTGAGTTCATGCCAAAGAGCTCAATTTTGGTCTCATCTGACCACAGCACTTTCTCCCAATCCTTCTCTGAAAGCATAGTTCCACCCTATTAAAAGTCAGCAGCTACAAAAAGTGTGGTGCCGGCACCACAAGTGTGGGCGTCAGGTTTTGGCTTCAAAGCCGGGCGCTCACTGTGCATGCGCAAGTCATGCTGCCCGCTGTGAATGGCTGGCGTATCTTCTGGGACCTGTGACGTGTCCCAGAAGATCGCTGGGTGGGAGGAGGAAAGGTAAACTTAATTCTGACTCCGCAAAGCCAGGAGAAGACGTGGGACCTAGGACCCTGTGAAAATAGGGTCCCCGGCTCCCCCTCCAAAAAAATTACATGCCAATTGTGGCATGTCAGGGGGTCCCCTTCCCTTAAAGCGGAAGTTTCACTTTTGGGTGGAACGCCACTTGAATCATTTAAATGTTCATTGGCAAACTTCAGACGGGCCTGTACATGTGCCTTCTTGAGGAGGGAGACCTTGCAGGCACTGCAGGATTTCAATCCATGGTGGCGTATTGTATTACCAATGGTTTGTTTGGTGACTGTGGTCCCAACTGCCTTGAGATCATTCATATGCTCCTACCATGTAGTTCTGGGCTGATCCTTCACTTTCTGATGATCATCCTTACCCCATGAGACAAAATCTTGCATGGAGCTCCAGACCCAGTGATGGTTATTTTGTATTTCTTCCATTTGTGAATAATCGCTCCAACAGTTGTCTCCTTCTCACCAAGATTCTTGCCGATGGTCTTGTAGCCCATTCCAGACTTGTTCAAGTCTACAATCTTGTCCCTGATGTCCTTTAACAGCTCTTTGGTCTTGCCCATGATGGTGAGGTTTGAATGGAAGAAAGATTCTGTGGACAGGTGTCATTTATACCCATAACAAGTTGTCATTAGTAGCACCTTCCTAAATTGACAGGATTAATCTGTGTACCACATGAGCACATACTGTAGCCAGTCTGTGGGAGCCAGAATTATTGTTGGTTGGTGGGGGATCAAATACTTATTTTACTCACTGAGCTGCAACTCAATTTATAACACGTGTATGTGTTTTTTTCTGGATTTTTGGTTGATATTCTGTCTTTATAATTAAAAATACACCAATGATACAAATTATAGACCCTTCATTTCTTTGTAAGTGGGCAAACTTACAAAATCTACAGGGGATCAAATAATTATTTTCCCCACTGTAAGTGCAGAATGAGGAAGGATAGAGAGAAGCTCACACAGTCTGCCTCTCCCCCTTCATTATCTAATGAATAAGCCGGGGTAGAGAGATGACCAGGCTATATTGCGAAAAACTGAAGAAAAACTCAGGTCACCATTATTACTGTTTAATCTGGCAGAGCTTTGTACATTTCTGGACGGGCTTTGTAAAGGTAAAATGGCTCAAATATATGTATTTCAGTGTTGTATTAAGCTGTTTGTTTGCAGTTCAGCTGTAAGAAAAATAACGTAACATTAAGTAATAAACTGCCACACTAACTTGTGTAATGGCCATCAAGACAATAAGTGCATTTCTAATGGTACGGACTTGTGCACATCTGAAGCATGCTCTACCGCATGGCCACCATTGATGAGAAGACAGTGGTACCAATGCCCTATAAATAGTTGAACTCCAAGTTACTAGCGACTTTTGACTCTTTACTCGCTTTAAAATTTAAAAAGTCTGAATTATGAAATAATTCAAGTTTTTATTTTGCGTGATGTTATCGGCTCCTTCTTTCAGGTTTGCTTTACCCTAGGCAGACGGCACTCACCATATGCAACGTGTGCTACCAGGATAAATAATAATTATATTTCATATTAAACAGTGGAAATTCACTGAAATCCATGTGAATGGTGCATAGGGCTGTCATTTAACCACTTGCTGACTGCCCGTCGGATTGACGGCGGCAAAGTAGCTTGATATCGCAAACCTCCGCCACCTGACTACAGCTGCGAGATTGCGGATCGTGAGAGTGCACCACTGGGGATGTGCTCACTGTGTTCTGGTGGAGCCAGGGAGTGGGTAGGGCGGACTAGATGTATGTAAACACACAGATCTCCACTCTGACAACGGGAAGGAATGTGTTCGTGGGCTCCCTGTATATGGGAGCCGCGATCACTCTCCTCCCCCAGCCAGCCCAGCCCCCACACAGTTAGTAACACATACAGGGAACACAGTTAACCCTTAGAGCGCCCCCTGCAGGTTAACCCCTTCCCTGCCAGTGACATTTATACAGTAACCAGTGCATTTTTATAGCACTGATCGTTGTATAAATGCCAATGGTCCCAAAAAAGTGTCAAAATGGTTTGAAATGTCCGCCGCAATATCACACTCCCGCTAAAAATCACAGATCACCACCATTACTAGTAAAAAAAAAATAAAAAAAAAATAAAAACCCATAAATTATTTCTCATCATTCGTAAACGCGGCAATTTTTGTGCATTGTCCAGTCAATATACGCCGATTGTGATTTTTTTTTATGAGAAAGAATATAAATCGCCCAAAACCGATGAAAAAATTTGTTTCTCAACTCACCTTCCAGGACAGCAGCACCTGAGAGATGATAGGCCCTTCCCTACAGGAAACACTTCAGAACACAGCTGTTTAAAAGGTCCCACCTTACCCCTTGTCCCTCAGTATTGATTGTGTTTCTCCCACAGCGAAACGTTTGTTTTTTTCTCTGACCAGATGACCAGAGAGTCGGATGGTCCCCCTGTGAACCAAGTTTAGGAACGATGGTGAGGGCCGCACTAACCTGCCGCCGTAGAGCTTATCACAGGTCGCCACCACAGCATTTTGCAGGCGGTCTGGGCATAACTGATGTTCCCCTGCCATTGCACGCCGCTCAAGCAGCTCAGGCCTCCTCCTGTCTTCCCCCATGTGCAGCGGGCGCCAGTTTATTGGAGTCCAGATGTTGTAAGACACAATGGGGAGGACTTAGCGCGCTCTAAGCCTCGCTCTGAAGCCGGAGCCTCTGGTCAAGAGCAGTAAGGGGCTGGAGGGTGCTCAGCGTGACCCAGGAAGTGGTCTTAAAGTGCGGAGGTGACGCTGGACCCACATAGCTAAAAGCTAAAGGATTCCTGTTTGCACCAGGACTCAGCGAGCTGCAAGGAGCTAAAAGTTTGCCAGGACCCACCTCATGGAGGAAGAGGATGGAATGGCAGTACAGGCCACAGCAGGCAAAAAGGGCCAGGTAAGTGCCTGTTCTGAGGTAAGTTCAGAAAAAGGCAGAATGCCATAAGAAAGACTGCCTATTAGCCACCCCTGGCTATAATGGCTCTGGCCTCCCCTCCCCCTTTCCTTTGAAAAAAAAAAGTTTGGATCCCAGAAGGTGTGTGGGTATGCTATTGGTGCAGTGCACACAGCCTGACTTGGCTGTTCCCTAATTGGGACAGCAATTTGGAAGGGGATGATTTTTTGGCTGCTATCCTCTTCTCAAGCAATCTTGAGGAGAGAGAAAAGCAAACCCGATGGCTGTGGTAAAGGGAAGGAGAACAGTGGTGAGTGCTTCCCTTTTTACCTTGGGAGATTAGCAGCAGAATCCCTAATGACAACCAAAAGGGGATTGAGATAGGACTCCCTCCCTCAATACAGGGTGCTACTATTCTTGCCCTTGGGTCTGGGAACAAATAGCCCAGATGCGGTAGCTATTGCAACATCAAGTTGCCAGCCTCTCACTATAAATGCCTCAATAAGGATAAATGTAGTGAAGAGTTGATACCTGTTAGACACAAATAGTCTCACACAGGCTATTTCTGCCACTAAACAAGTTACGCATTCCTAAAGGGTTAATTGGAAGAGATGGGAAGTGGCCTGCAGGAACCTGGTGATTCCAGGAGCATTAGCACAGATTTCCCCTGGTCAGCAAGTCACACCAGGTAATCTGAATATATTAGGCCAGCTGCTATGAAGCTGGCATGTAGCTCCAAGATAGTTCATTTAGAGGGTGTTGGCTGTTAAAATCCTGCCACATAAATGTTTTCCCATATGGGGGGAGGCACAGTAAGAGGTACCCTTGTGAAAATTTTCATCTTGTGGGGGTTGCTTGGTATGTGTAACACCTTAACAAGCTACAACCTATTAATTCCTCCTTGCACTACAATTATATCTGTTTGTATGTAGGAGTTAATCAGGACCTCTTGCAGTTTGGGCTACCCTGTTGATCAATTAGAAACATATAATGTTATCCTGTAACCCTTAATTGATGGGTTCTTAGTGCAAACCTCTATGCAAGAGCTACATATACTAACATGTATCTAAGGATTGCTTGTTAAACCCCACAGGTGTCTGATTGTCTCCAGGCTAAAATTGTGACCACCTCTTCTTGAGGCTGACCTAATTGATCTCTAGGTCTATGCTCGTTAAGACCTTAGATGCTTAGTAGGGTAATAGTTAATACTACTGTGGGGTATTCACCCACCTTAGACTTACATTATTTTGAATTTCCTGGTTCTCCTCTGGTGGATGAATGGTTAGTATATAGATCCCAGGCTGTGCCTATGATAAATTTGCCCTTTGGTGGGCAGTTGCATATACCATGTCTCTGACTTTATGCTTGGTCTGGCTGCACATCAGAAACACTCAATGTGGAAGTTATTTGTGTCTTTCTGGTTGTCTTGCTGCTCAGCAGAAATACACCGGTAAGTGATGCTGTACCTTGTTGCTAATTAGAAATGCATAACATTTAAAGGTTGTTAGCGAAATTTATGTTAATCATAAGACTGTACCCTGTTACAATTTAGAAATGCACAGCATTAAAGTTGCTAGTGACTTTTATGTTATATAACTGTATGCTGTTACAATTCAAAAATGCACATTTAAAGTTTGCAACATTTCTGTTGATCATAAAACTGTACCCTGTTGGTATTCAGAAATGCACAGCGTGGAGGATGCTAGTGAGATTTCTGTGGGTTATATGACTGTACACTGTTGCTAATCAAAAGATGAACAGCATTTAAAGTTAACAACTTTTCTGTCGATCATAGGATTGCATCTAGGATTGCCACATCATCCCTTTAATCCAGGACACACATTAATTACACAGGTTCTGTGGCTAATTAAAGTGGTAATAAAACTCACTTGATGCCTCATCTGCATTAAATTAGCCTTAGAACCTGTGTAATTCATATGTGTCCTGGATTAAAGGTATGATGTGGCAACCCTAATTGCATCCTGTTGCTAATCAGAAATACACAGCATTAAAGTTTGCTAGTGATATTTCTGTGGGTCATATGACTATATGCTGTTGCTAATTAAAAAATGCACAGCATTTAAAGTTGTTAGCGACATTACTGTTTGTCATAAGACTGTGTACCCTGTTGCTAATCAGAGATGCACAGCATTTTAAATTTGCTAGTGACATTTCTGTTTTATCACTGCACGCTGTTGCTAATCAAAGATGCACAGCATTTAAAGTTGTTAGCGACATTTCGGTCAATCATAAGGCTGTACTCTGTTGCTAATCAGAGATGCACAGCAGTAAAGTTGCTAGTGACGTTTTTGTTCTATGTCTGTACAACTGTCGCTAATCAAAGATGCATAGCATTTAAAGTTGTTAGCAACATTTCTGTCGCTGCATAGGTCTGTACCCTGCAGAAACACACAGCATTGAAGTTTGTCAGTGTCTCTGTTTTGACCGTACCTTGTTACTAAGCAGAGATGCACAAGGTTGGACTTGTACATTTTCTGTTTTCATATGGGTTATATGACGGTACCTTGTCAAACATCAGCAATGCACAAACACTGGAGTTTTGTGTCCTCCTTTTTTTTTTTCTTTTTTTTTTTTTTTTTTGTTTTTACATTAGGCTTTACATCATAATACGCAACAATGAAGACTGTTGGCGTCCTTCCTATTTATATATTTGTGATAGCCATAGCTTGTTACACTTTTAAAATACACCACGTTGAAGGTCATGCTGTGTCATTTCTGTGATGGTTTATATAGCTGCACTTCACAAATATACAACATGGTTGTCTATGATCTTGATATTTGTGATATTAATTATACATGTATCACTTTTATTGCAGACCTGATTGTCCCATGGACACAGAGGGCCAGGAATTCTGTCTGCAGAAACTTCAGATGTCAGAGAAATTTAGTCCCTTACATTCAGGCATGCCATGACATTCCCTGTGCTTGTAACTCTGTAGGGTTGTAGGACACTGGAATAAGGTTATAAAATTGCCTTTTATTAATAAGAACTTCCGTCCATAGGAGTATTACCTGAAGAGGCAGTATCAGAAGTTATCTGACCCATATACCAAACTCAATAGATTTACAATTCTATATTTATTCTTCATATCACCCTTTTAGCAGAACTGGTCGTAGCAAATCAACATGAGTGTTCTGCTCCTGCTATGGACTTAACCCCCTGTATTTGGGTTCTGCTTAATGTATCCCTCATTAATACCAAAAGTCACCCAATGGTAGAGTGGATTATGGGTTCAAACATCGGGTGGGACACCTGATATTTATGCAATAGGTACAGTCAGGTGTTTGACAAGCTCCTCTCTGCTTAAACGCATTGATGTGCAGGTGTATAGGGGGTTGGGTATATAGAACACTTTCACAGCTGACGTGCCAGCATTCAAATGTGAGGAAAGGAATAGGTGTGGTGTACCTTGGGTGCATACCCGTCCAGCCTTCTGAGACCATTTCCCGTAAATGGGCTTCCCTTTACCCATCACTAGGAATACGCAATTTAAAGGGGACCTGCAAGGTAGTTGTGTCAGGGAGATCTTTTTAAATCCTTCTCCTGAACAGAGTAGTGTTTAAACCAGTTCCTCGTTGTTGATCAAAGTAGTGTCCTTGTGTCACAGAGCAAGCCCTGATTGGTCCCTTTTGGGGTCCTAAGAGGTGCTACAGGCATGTTAGCCCACAATTGCTAGATGGTTGACACAGTCAAACTGTGCTAATCTACTAATCTCACAGGTTTTCTGATTCCTTATTTTAGAGCACTCCACATAGATCCTGCATTCGAAGCAAACCTGCTGATCAGCCTCCTGATCCAGCTAAGATACCTTCATCAGTCCTAAGGAAGTGGAGGTAAAACGTGCTGCCGAACCTGGCATTTAGCAGGAAGATCTTACAGCCAATGGTCCCACCCTAAGGTAGGAAAAGAAGAAAAGAGGCGCCTCTAAGTGCAGACTTTAACTGCTTCCCGACCGTGCGCCGTCTTTTCACGGCGGCAGTCGGGGAGCCCTGCGCGAATCGCCGTAAATAAGCGGCGATTCGCATTTGGCCACCAGGGGGCGTGCGCGAGCGCCCCCGCCGCACTCCTGGGGAGTGTGCCCGCGGCTTGGGCGGACCCGATGTCCGCCGGCGAGCCGCGATGAGCGGCTACAGGGAAAAGAATGGGGAACCGCCGATGTAAACACGGCGGTTCCCTGCCCTGTCAGTGGGGCATGAGAGATCTACTGATCCCTGTCACTGGGATCAGTTAGATCTCTCATGCCCATGTTAGCCCAACCCCCCCCCACAGTAAGAACACACCCAGGGAACACAGTTAACCCCTAGCTCTCCCCCTGCAGGTTAACCCCTTCACTGCCAATGACATTTATACAGTAATCAGTGGACATTTAAATTTCTGATCGCTGAATAAATGTCATTGGTCCCAAAAAAGTGTCAAAATGGTCCGACATGTCCCCCCCAATATCGCATTACCGCTAAAAATCGCAGATCGCCGCCATTACTAGTAAAAAATAAAAAAAAAAATAAAAACCCCAGAAATGAATTCTCACCATCCGTAAACGCGGCCACTTTTGCGCAAACCAATCAATAAAAGCCGATTGCTATTTTTTTTATCGCAAATATGAGGAATTATATAAATCGGCCAAAAACGGTGAAAAAAAATGTTTTTTTATATTTTTTTTTTTTTGGATTTGAATTTTAGCAAAAAGTAAGAAATTTTTTTTTTTTTTGCAAAATGGTCGCTCTTCTTTTGTTTATAGCGGCGATAAGAAATGACGCAGAGGCGATCAAATACCACCAAAAGAAAGCTCTATTTGTGGGAAAAAAAGGACGCAAATTTTGTTTGGGTACAACATCGCACGACCGCGCAATTGTCAGTCAAAGCGACGCAGCGCCGAATCACAAAAAGTGCTTTGGTCCTAAAGCTGCAAAACCTTCCGGTTGGTAAGTGGTTAAAAACAGTTTATTAAAACCAAAAATTGGCAACTCACATGAGACAGAAGATAAAAGCACATGAGCAGGTCCTCAAAGGGGTAACATCAGTGAGACGTCCATAGGCCAGGATTCATAGCACCATCATGAACTGTAGCAAGCGTCCCTGTGAGTTGGTAACCGGCCGGAGACAGGGGAATCTTGAAATGAGGCTTGGTTCCGTGGCAGCTAGAGTCCCAGGATGATGACGTCACTGGACAGCGACGCGTTATCCGAGCTGGCGTGCTGCGATTGGTGTGGTAGCCGCGCTCCTTTATCAAGCTCTGGATAAAGGAGCGCGGCTGCCACACCAATCGCAGCACGCCAGCTCGGATAATGCGTTCATGATGGTGCTATGAATCCTGGCCTATGGACGTCTCACTGATGTTACCCCTTTGAGGACCTGCTCATGTGCTTTTATCTTCTGTCTCATGTGAGTTGCCAATTGTTGGTTTTAATAAACTGTTTTTAAAGTCTGCACTTAGAGGCGCCTCTTTTCTTTTTTTCCAATGTTACAAGGACTTTGCTTCTGGTTCTAAGAAGGCTGACCTTTGTGCTGGGACTTTTTACTAATGCTGGTTCTTATACCAGCCACATATGGACTATTTTAAAGACTTGATGGGATTTATATGTTTTTTCAGGGTGTTGCGCCATATACTTGTTTGCCACCCTAAGGTAGGCCTGTGGATTTCTTTATTATCCTCTCAGGTGTTGCCGTCCTGGAAGGTGAGTTGAGAAAACCTACCGTTAAATTTACCGGTAACGGTGTTTCTATGAACCTTCCAGGATGGCAGGCCTACTTCCCGCCTTGTTGTGGGTAGAGGAAAATGTATACATTAGGTCAGGGGTAGGGAACCTGCGGCTCTCCAGCTGTTGTAGAACTACATTTCCAATCATGCTTCTGGGAGTAATTGTATCCATCAGCCTTACAATGCCTCGTGGGAAATGTAGTTCTACAACAGCTGGAGAGCCACAGGTTCCCTACCCCTGCATTAGGTGGTAAGTGCCTAGGTGTTTGAATAACCCCTGTGAATCAGATGGGTGAATTACTTTACAACGACTGAGGGACAAGGGGTAAGGTGGGGCCTTTTAAACAGTTATGTACTGATTGTGTTTCCTGTAGGGAGGGGCCTATCATCTCTCATGTGTGGCGATCCTGGAAGGTTCGTAGAAACACTGTTACCGGTAAATCTAATGGTAGGTTTTTGTTTTTATTTTTTTTTTTTTGGATATGTATTTTAGCAAAAAGTAAGAAATATTGGGGGGTTTTTTTCAAAATTGTCGCTGTTTTTTTGTTTATAGCGGTGATCAGAAATGATGCAGAGCTGATCAAATACCACCAAAGGAAAGCTCTATTTGTGGGAAAAAAAGACACAAATTTTGCAGATACGGTGGTTAAATCCCTCAATGGATACTGCCGTCTTCTCCCAGGTTTTTCTGGGTTTTAAACCTCTTAATTAGCCGGTCAGGGAGTGATGTCATCCTGCGCATGTGCATTCAACAGAACATTGCAATACTGTAAGCATATGTATCTCGGCAAGATCTACCTGCTTGCAGTTTTTTATTAGTCAAATATAGTTGCACTTTAAGGTGACCCTACTGTGTGCCATCTATTAGTTTCTATTTTATCTTTTATGTGTTTTAAGAAAAGATTTCTTAACTTAGCTTTTTTAAGTCTCAGTTACATAAGTGTAACCAACCACCACATGAAAAACAGATTACTATGGCTTACCAAACTCAATATTACAGCACTTATACTGCAGTAGACATGTGCAGTTCGTTTCGTTCCGAATCGAAATTCGAAAAATGTTTTCATTATTCGGATGCATCCAAATTACCAAATTACAATAGTAATGATATTAAACAAATCCAAAACAATTCAAATCAAATTTAAAAACAATTCATTTAGAATTTGGAAAAAAATTCTAATCAAATTCGGAAACAAATAAGAAACAAATTAGAAAAAAAAATCTAAAAAAAGAATATAAAATTATGAAATAATATAATAAAAGTAAAAGAATAGTAAAGGATAATAATTATAAAAGAATAGAATAGAATTTAATAAAATATAATTAAATAAAAAAGAATACATTGTATATGGCCGTCTTCCAAAATTCAAATTTCGAATAGTATACATTTGAATTCAATAGATTGGAATGGAATCCAAAACAATGGAAACCAAAATAATAGAAAAGAATAGAATAGAACATAATCAGAGAATAGGATAGAAAAGCAATAGAATAGAAATTCAAATTCGAATTTCAAATAGAATGAATTTGAATAGAACAGATTAGAATAGAATCCAAAACAATGGAATCCAAAATAATAGAGAATAATAGAATATAAAATAAGACAATAGAAAAGAAAATAATAGAATAGAAAATAAGAGAATAGAAAAATATAGAACAGAATAGAATACTATAGAAAAAATATATAACCATCTTCTGAAATTCAAAATTTGAATAGAATGAATTGGAATTCGATTTTGAATAGAAAAGATAATAGCATTTTAAAACTACAGAAGAATACGCGTCCATGATAACATGATAACCTGTCACTAGACCATCCCATGGTAACCTGATCCAGACCCCAACCCGGGATCCTGGGGGGTCCTTTAGTGGGGACCTACGGGACCCGTACAGAATGCATTGCCTATCTACTCCTTTCTCCCACCTTCCCTCTTTTTCGGGACTTTTCTCTCTCTTCACCTCTCCTTCCCCCCCCCCTTATTTTTTTTTTTTTTTCTTTTTTCTTCTTTTTTCCTTCCCTTTTTCCATACCCTCTTCAGCTAATGACCGACCACTATTAATTACAAAACACATTCTCATACAAACTGGGACCCAGCCCATACATTCCTATACAACATCATCAAATCACGCACGGCCCCCTTCACAGAATAGACAACATGTCACTCGTAGGCCGCCCCTCTCCCTCCCTAACGAAACACATAATGCCTCAAAATACTCGGGCCACATTAGAGCTCGGGCTCCAACCCCCCTCACAAAATTCGAGGGTATATATCCCTCCCCTCTTTAGACACAGCACGGAGCGCAATGTCACATCTACAACCTTTTTGATATAGCGGATGAATAGCCTGGAAAGACTAGACGATGATCGGGTACGTTAGACAATTAGTAGAGGCAACTGGATAACGGCCGTTTACTCAAGTAAGCATGACAATGCATGCATTGTACTGTTGTAACTAAGTTACGTTGTTAATGATCCCATTTTGTATGTTATCTGATCTCTATTTCTGTTCGCTGAGTATATTGTACTGACTCTGCTTCCAATAAAAACTTTTTCGAAAGGAAAAAAAAAAAAGAAAAGATATAATAGAAAAGAATAGAAAATAAGAGAATAGAAAAATATAGAACAGAATAGAATACTATAGAAAAAATATATAACCATCTTCTGAAATTCAAAATTTGAATAGAATGAATTGGAATTCGATTTTGAATAGAAAAGATAATAGAAAAGAATAGAATAGAAAATATGAGAATACAATATAAAATAATAGAATAGAAAAACAATACAATGAAATAGTATATATATCCATTTTCTGAAATTCGAATTTAGAATAGAATAGAAAATAATAGAAAACAATAGAATAGAACATAAGAGAATACAATAGAATAGGAAGAATAGAATAGAAAAAATGGAAAAGAATACAATAGAATAAAATAGAAAGAATATAAAATTTAACAATCTTCTGAAATTCGAATTTCGAATAGACTGAATTTGAATTCAAATAGAAAAGATTATAATATAATAAAAAAGAATAGAAAATAAGAGTATAGTAGAATAGAAAAACAATAGAACAGAATAGATTAAAATTATAACCATCTTCTGAAATTCAAATTTTGAATAGAATGAATACAAATAGAAAATGTTAGAATAGAATAGAATAACCATTTTCCGAAATTCGACTTTCGAATAGAATAAATTCAAATTCTAATAGAAAAAGTTAGGAAATAATAGCAAATAATAGAATACAATAGAATAGAAAAACAATAAAATAGAAAGTTGTATATTATATTCTATCTTCCTAAATTCAAATTTCAAATAGAATGAACTCCAATTTTGAATAGACAGAAATTGAATTTGAATAGAAAAGATTATAATAGAATAGAAAATAATAGAATAGAAAAACAATAGAAGAGAATAGACTAAAACAGAATATATAACCATCTTCCGAAATTCAAATTTCGAATAGAATGAATACAAATAGAAAAGATTAGAATAGAATAGAGAATACGAGAATAGAATATAAAAGAATAGAAAAGCAATAGAATATATATATATATATATATATATATATATATATATATATATATATATATATATATATATATATATATATATAT
>BLSH010009063.1:1478106-1491114 GCA_018402905.1 Glandirana rugosa | reverse complement strand
CATATTCTCTGTCCCAATCACGTTGTGAAACATCCTTCTGCTTCACGACCAAGTGTGATCACTTTGAAGACTACACTGAACTCAGCGTGTCTCACCGTACTGTTCCTTTTTGTGTAATATAAGTTACCACGAACAAAGTAGTTACACTGAGTTGTGTCACGTTAAAACTTTTTCCCAAGACACGATGGAACCACGTTATATGTCACACTAAACCGGGATATCTTATACGTTACAACGTAGTTTCAGCGTGATGTATTAGGGTGACTTTTAGTGTAGTTTTAGAGGATAGTAAATGCAGGGTCCTGGTAGTCGTTTTTAGTAACACTTTAAGGATAATAAGTGGCCATTCTGACTAAAGAAAATGACTGATGGCATCATAATGGCACCATATACTTAATTTCAGTTCACACTGCTGCAAGGAGATTTTGATGTGATTTTCAGTGGGATTATGTAGTGCGACTTTGATGCAACATTGCATATTCTATAGGGCCAAATCACACTGTATATTGCACCAAGGTAGCACAGAACCCTTTTTCAAAATTGCACTGTGTTGAGTCACATTGATGAAACAAGCACCATTGAATATAATGTGTTTTTCCTTGTCATGCCACTCTGTGCGACTCAAGTCACATCAGAAGTTTCACTAGTGTGAACCAGCACTTCGTCTTCCTACAAAGTGTTGCACTAACCAATGCTGTTCTATTATGTAAAAAGTAACCAGAAACTTTGCTGCTTACATTTCACACTTTGTAGCCAAATGGTAGTGTGAAAAGAGCAATGATTAGTGTTGAGCGAACCGGGACTGTAACGTTCGGGTCCGTACCGAACTTTGGGGTGTCCGGGACCCGGACCCGAACACGGACGTTTCAAAAAACGTTCGGGTTCTGGTAGTTGATCACGCATGTTGAATAGCTGAAGGGCAGCCAATCAACAAGCGTTTCACTGGTTTGCCCTTAGAAGCCATCACAGCCATGCCTACTAATGGCATGGCTGTGATTGGCCAGTGCATCATGTGACCCAGCCTCTATATGAGGCTGGAGTCACAGTGCTGCATGTCACATGCTCTTGGGTTAGTGTAGGGAGAGGAAGCTGCCGGCGGTTTTGTGAGGGAGAGATTGCAGACATTTTAACATCTGATCCTGCATCCTGAGATTACTACTACTACTGTTGCTCTGAGGGACAGATTGCAGAAATTTGAGATTTCACATACTGCTGCTTTGAGTGACAGATTGCAGATCAAACTCTGCATAACACAACGATCGCTACAATCGTACACAACGATCAGATTGTGGGATCGTACACAACGATCAGATTGTGGGAGTAATTTGAGATTTCACATACTGCTGCTTTGAGCGATCTGACTGCACTAGGTAGAGGCTTCTGCTTAGAGGGACAGATTATTGTTCAAAAATCATCTCCTAGTTCTAAAGGGAGAGGTTCTAGCTGCAGCTGTGACACATTATTGTTCAAAAATCATCTCCTAGTTTATTTGATTTTCATTTATTTTCCCTATCCCCATTTTTTTGTAGGGCACTTGCCCCACTCTTACCCCCATTTTACTTCCTTTTGCAGCCCTCTAGCACTTGCCAGGACTTTGTTACAGCCATTTTTGTGCCTAAAAGTTCGGGTCCCCATTGACTTCAATGGGGTTCAGGGTGCGGGATAACGTTCGGGCAACGTTCGGTGCCGAACCCGGACTTTTTCCCAAAGTTCGTTCGGACCCGCAGAACCCGAACGTCCAGGTGTTCGCTCAACTCTAGCAATGATGCATTAAAATAGGCATTTTGTGCAATTTCCCGTGATTAGGGATGTGGTTCAGGTTTGCTGAATGGATTTGCTGAAAATTCCTTGGTTCGCTAAGTGCAGACTTTTGCCCAAAAACTTGCAGGTTCGCCAGCACAATTACAGAAAATACAAAAATACAGTGTACAGCCTTTGCCTCTGGTCAGCTAAGTCACAAGAGCCAACATTCTGAAGGAATAGATAATCCAGGTCCTCTTACTAGAAAAAGGCTGTCACAAAGAGGCTGTATTGTCAGTGTGTGTTGGACCTTTAGGGAGAGCGGACACTTCTGTGTAGAGAGAGATACTGTCTTACATTACCACTGTGCAGTATTTATTTTCTATAATGCAATAGGTAAATATCCCCCATGGTAGTGCCCGGATTCCCATGCCTTTTGTTTGACAGAAGTTTGCTTATTAGCCCTACAAATTACAGTTGAATAACAAGACTTACCTGAGCTTTCCCTCAATCCAGTGCTGTGCCCTGTTGCATTGGTGCTCTCTATTCCTTTTCTTACAGGACACACAGGCAGCAGTAGAAGCCATTGGCTCCTGCCAGTCAAATTGGCATGGAGGGCATACTGTGCTCTGTGTGTGTCTATGGGTGCACACAGCCCAGCTCGGGAGCATGCCTGCATGTTTGCCTCCCTTCCACGGGGCTTGCTATGGAGGCACATGCAGGAGAGGAGGAGTGGACAGCACTGGTGGGGGATTCCAAAAGAGGAGGTAAGGGGCCACTCCTTGCAATATCACTACACAGAGCAGGTAAGTATAAGCAATTTTTTTTTTCATTATAACCGGTTGTCGCCCAGCCACAGTACATTTTACTGCGGCAGGGCGGCAAGGGTAAGCTGGATCGCGTACTGTACGTCATCCAGCCTCTTCAGGGTTAGGGGCGAGCATAAATTATCACAATATCAATAAAGCTGTAATGAATAAATTTTACTTATAACAGCTGTGATTCCTACAGTGATGCTGTGATTGGCCCACAGCTATCACATGCACCCTGTACTATGTAATAGCTCTGGGCCAATCACATTTGTGACAGTACAAAACATTGTTACAGTGATCATCATTGCAACAACACTGAAAGTATAAAAAAAATAAAATAAAATAAATCCTGATCCTCCCCCCCAGAGTAGTATGGTGTCACTATGGTAATACTGACCCACTCTGATGAAACTATGTGAAAAAAAAAATAGTAAAAAATGAAAAAAAAAAGTTTTACATTTTTATTTTTTTATTTTTATTTTTTTAAATGAATAAAATATTATTTATTTACTTTAACATATTGTCACCAGTCAGTATCCCTGATCACCACCACACCAGCCATATCATGATTCTGTACTGCACTGGTGACAGTATGTTAACAAATAACACATTTTATTAAATTTCTTAATTTTTCAAAAAATTGTGACAAAAAAACTTCAAAAAACTGTCAATGCCTCTTACTAAATACCTCAGACTGTATACATTCCGAAAGGGAGTCCTTTAGGGGATACATGTACTGTCCTGGCATTTTTAGCTTGTAGACGCTATAACTGTCACACAAATTAATTCATATATACTTATTGGGATTTATTTTTACCAAAGATAAGTAGCAGAATACATCTTGGCCTAAATTTATAAACAAAAATAGATTTTTCAAAATATGTTCTATAACAGAAAGCAGAAAATATGGGAAGGAGTTTGGTCTTTTTCATTTATATAGCAAAAGTAAAAAAAAAAAACAAACAGTGGTGATCAAATACCACCAAAAGAAAGCTCTATTTGTGTAGAAAAAATTGTCTACATTTCATTTTTATACAGTGTTGCATGACCGCGCAATTGCCAGTTAAAGTAGCACAGTACTGTACAACAAAAAATGGCCTGACCATGAAAGGGATAAAACTTTCTGGTGCTTATTAAAAAAATGCCTTTATAATCACTTTAAAGCGATTGTATCCCCCTGTAGATGTAGGCTTACCTGTAGGTAAAACGAATATCTCCTAAACGTGCACGGTTTAGAAAATATTCAGCTTGCATGCAGCCGCTGACGTCAGCTGTGCATGCGCAGTGAAGTCCCGGCGAAAGTCAGGCTTATCCCGCTGGACCTTGCCGGAATGCGGGCGGGAGTGACGTCTCATGGCTCCGGCCACTCACATGGCTGGAGCCGTGAACCCGGAAAGAACCCCCGAGGAAACATGTCAGCTCCCTCAGAGGGGACTGGGCGGCCCTGTTGGATCTTCGTTTCAAGGTAAATATTTCATAATGAGCTAGTATGCAGTGCATACTAGCTCATTATGCCTTTGACTTACAGGTTTTTTTTGTATGCTGGGTGTACAACAATTCTAAGTAAGATTTGCGGAATTATTCACTAACTGAGCCCGGGCAGAGTCATTCATCCCTACAAGGTATCAAGGTTGACATAACGATCATTCCCGAATTATGTACAATTGTAATTTTCTTAGTTTTGAGTTCTTTTTTTGCTTCATTTTAATTTTGTAGTTCATTAAAAAAAAATACACACTGAACTGTATAACAAAGGGATACAAAATAGATATTTGTGCTCCATTTCTTCCCCATGACATGCATTGTAAGATCTGAAATTACAAGCTCATAATAAGGTTTGTACTGTTTGAAGAATCAAAGTAAACATTGGGCAGCAACTGACTGTCTCACCATTACATTATAATTTTCCAGCAAGTTAGTCATATAAAATAACTCTCATTAGACATGCTGTAATTTCTTTCTGATTCTTGGGATGCTTGGGAATTATCCTGTCTGGTCAGTTACAATTACAAGCTACAACAGAATGTGTTTCAACAGTCAGTGTTTAAGATAATTAATAAGCACTTGGAAGTCTGCGTGACTGTGCGTCTGGTTGAAAAAAAATTGCTATGTTCCTTTACTATGCTGTGCAAGTATTGCATTATACAGACAAAACTAAACTTAAAAACAATGGAAAATGAGCTTAAAAAGCATAATCCACCTGCAAACACATGATCGAATTCCCTGCACCATCCCCACTACCTTTTCTCCCTTACCTCCCTGCAGGGTCTTGTTATTTTTTTAAATTTTAGTTTAGCATGGATGTGCTTGGCAATACCCGCAGATGCCTGTGAAGGGGTAAGTCCCATCTACAGTATCACTGCAGCGGTGGGGACACACATATCCCAATGGAACCCAAGCGTGGTGGTGTCACTGCATTTGTAGTCCATTATAGAAATTTGTAAAACATCTGTGCTTAGACTAGAAGTTGTTAAATGGACAGGTGGCCAGCACTTCTTTGTTGGTTACCAATACCAATAATACCATAAAAAATAAAGTCTTCCAATCTCCCTTCCACACTTCATATACGGTATATACTTGACAAACCCCCCTCCCTTGGACAATTATGTTTTGTACTCATCTACCCCCCCCCCCCTTTTTTCTCTCTTTTTATGTGAATTTTTCAAATACCCTTATTATTTGTTTGAGATTTACCCAGTTACCATATTTTTTGCACCATAAGACACACTTTTCCCCCCCAAAAAATGGGGGAAAGTGTCCCTGCGTCTTATGGTGCAAATATAGCAGAAAACCGCCGGCGCCGCTGGGAGCCCACATTAGACTGCGGGCTTCCGAACACCCACGAGCGCCGCTGTGTTATTTAGAAACAGTGAGAAGACATATCCCCAGTGGTCGAAAGGAGTACTGCCGCAGCGGGAGTTCGGGCTGCTCTGTCTACTATCTGAGTGACAGGCACGCATGTGATTACATCATCACAGCGGGCGGCGGGAATTTTGAAGATAACATCCAGAGATGTTTGGAGTCACCAAGTTGAGTATTGTGAGGCTTGGAGCAAGACTTTGTTGTTTGATCAGTTCCAATGCACTTGTGTTACAGAGCACCAAAATGCATGGTGTGCTGTGTTGCCACACAAGTTGCATATGCATTTTTTCTTGGATGTTTTGATGCATTGCTATCCTATTCAAGTTCTTTAAAATGACCTACAAGCATTTGGTCTGTTTTGCTGCATTTCATTGACACAGGTAAGGCTGCATGTCATGGCACTGGTATATGCTGTTTTTTTATGGACACTGGTATATGGCTGCATTTCATGGACACTGTTAAATGGCTGTATTTCATGGACACTGATATGTGGCTGTATTTCATGGACACTGATATGTGGCTGTATTTCATGGACACTGGTTTATGGCTGTATTTCATGGGACTGGTATACGGCTGTATTTCATTGGCACTGGTATATGGCTGTATTTCATTGGCACTGGTATATGGCTGTATTTCATGGACACTGGTAAATGGCTGTATTTCATGGACACTGGTAAATGGCTGTATTTCATGGACACTGGTTTATGGCTGTATTTCATTGGCACTGGTAGATGGCTGTATTTCATGGACACTGGTATATGGCTGTATTTCATTGGCACTGGTATATGGCTGTATTTCATTGGCACTGGTATATGGCTGTATTTCATTGGCACTGGTATATGGCTGTATTTCATTGGCACTGGTATATGGCTGTATTTCATGGATACTGGTATATGGCTGTATTTCATGGACACTGGTTTATGGCTGTATCTCATTGGCACTGGTAGATGGCTATGTTTCATGGACACTGGTATATGCCTGTATTTCATTGGCACTGGTATATGGCTGTATTTACTGGTATATGGCTGTATTTCATTGGACTGGTATATGGCTGTATTCCATGGACACAGGTTTATGGCTGTATTTCATAGGACTGGTATATGGCTGTATTTCATGGACACTGGTATATGGCTGTATTTCATGGACACTGGTATATAGCTGTATTTTATGGACACTGGTATATGGCTGTATTTTATGGACACTGGTATATGGCTGTATTTTATGGACACAGGTATATGGCTGTATTTTATGGACACTGGTATATGGCTGTATTTTATGGACACTGGTATATGGCTGTATTTCATGGACACTGGTATATGGCTGTATTTCATGGACACTGGTATAAGTCTGTATCTAATGGGCACTGGTATATGGCTGTTTTTCATGGACAGTGGTATATGGCTGTATTTCACGGACACTGGTATATGGCTGTATTTCATTGGCCCTGGTATATGGCTGTATTTCATTGGCACTGGTATATGGCTGTATTTCATCGGCACTGGTATATGGCTGTATTTCATTGGACTGGTATATGGCTGTATTTCATGGACATTGGTTTATGGCTGTATTTCATGGGACTGGTATATGGCTGTATATCATGGACACTGGTATATGGCTGTATATCATGGACACTGGTATATGGCTGTATTTCACGGACACTGGTATATGGCTGTATTTCATTGGACTGGTATATGGCTGTATTTCATTGGACTGGTATATGGCTGTATTTCATGGACATTGGTATATGGCTGTGGTTCATGGACACTGGTATATGGCTGTATCTAATGGGCACTGGTATATGGCTGTATTTCATGGGCACTGGTAAATACTTTAGTACACCATACTCGACAGAAATAACGAATTATCCAAAAACAAATTAACGTAACATAACAAATATAACAGAATGACATTTATGTATTTTACGAATGAAAACAAAACAAAATTTTCCGCCTTGCACACGTCTAGAACATATGATTATTCGATTCTTATACTGTATGTACCAAAAAAATTTTCTATTAATAAATCTTGTTTGGGAAAAAAATAAGGCCAACATAGTTTGGTCCTAATTCCTATACAGCATATCCCTGTAAAAAAATAAATATAAAATAAAAGATCTAGTCAGAGTGCAGCACTAAGATGAAATATAAATAATACATTCATCAAAGTCCAATGAAGATCACCAGTTGATAGCGTAGATTCCCCACGCCAGCTTCTGTAAGTCACCTTATTTTATTATTTATTTATTTCACGTACTTATAGAGTGCTGTCAATTTATGTAGCACTTTACATATATATTATACATTCACATTAGTCCCTACCCTCAAGGAGCTTACAATCTAAGGTCCCTAACTCACATTCATACACATACTAGGGCCGATTCAGACAGGATCTAATTTACCTACCAGCATGTCTTTGGAGTGTGAGAGGAAACCGGAGTACCCGCAGGAAACACACACAGGTACAGGGAGAACATACAAACTCCAGGCAGGTAGTGTCATGGTTGGCATTTGAACCAGCGACCCTTTTGCTGCCAGGCAAAAGTGCTATCCACTACACCACTCTACCTTTATTTGTTGTGACTTTTGTAAACCGAATTGCATGTGAGTTTATTACTTAGCATTAAACAGCAACTTATGATTATAAGACATATTGCACTATGGTACTTTTATGAGCATCCTTATTAAGTAATAACTGAAGGAACTTGATGATTGTATCACTGGAGGTGCATGTATTTTTGTAAGTGTTTGATGAATCTCCAATAGCAAACAGCCACAGATGAGAGGATATCTCTTGGAATCCAGTTGAAGCTTTGATTTATATTTGGCTTTTATATTCATTGCCTATTTAGCCATCTCTTTAACTTGAGGTTCTACTTCCTCTGGAAGCAGATTTGCCCCATCACTGTGGTGTTGGATATGTGTGTACATCTATCGCACAGAAGCTGGTGTGGGGATTCTACGCTAACAATTGATCATTTGCATTGGAATTTTATGAATGTTTTATTTGTAGTCCACGGTTTACTTCCTCCAGCCCCATAACAGAAGGTTCATAACTCCTCACACACCTAGGGATGGGATGTAAACAATGCAGGAGCTTGTGCATTGCACTGACGCGCTGATCCTGGTTGCAATGCCCTGCAGGCTTTAAAGCGGAGTTCCATTAAAAAGTGGAAGCTCCGCTTATCTTTTTTTTTTTTTTCCCCTTTAGGAGATTTTTATTTAGTTATGACAAAATAACATGAGTACATAACATGGGTTGTACAGTAGTGCATGGTTGATAGAGCATGTACACTATTAGTTGGTTACAACCGTTTTATGAAAGATAACCGAAACAATAAACACATTGAGAAACTACAATCCTTTAGTCCTGTTGAAGATATGATATTCAGATGGGACGGGAGTTAATTTTATGTGAGTTTCAGTAGCCGTAAATGTGGGGCTTCCTTACATACTCAAGGTGTGGGCCTTTTCTATTCAATGGTGTGTGTCCTAATGTAAGGCCCTTAGCCTTAGATTTGTAGGTCATTAAGCGTTAAGCTGTTCGTCGGGGCCTGAGGGTGTTGGTGTGGGAGAGAGAGCTTCAGGTGGGGTAAATAGGTAGTTTCTGGATAGGGATGGTTTGTAGATAAGTGTCTTTGGGAACCTTTCCCTCAGACACTATTCTTCTCGGCGGTTGTGTTTGAATTCGTACATGATGGAAACAATCTTAAAAAGGGGTAGGGTAGGGTATGGAGGCAGGGGGGGTGGGGGGTAGGGGAGAGGACGGGGAGGGGGGGGGATGGGGTAAAGTGGGAGGGAGAGGGGGAGAGGGCCGCTTATCTGCCTCCTCCCCACCTCTGGTGCCACATTTGGCACCTTTTGGGGGGGGAGCGGGTAGCTGTTTTTCCAGATCACTCAGAAGTTCGGCCCCCCTCCTCCTTCCCCCGCTGCGGGCCATTCACAGCGCAGCATACTTCGCACATGGGAATCAAAAGGCTTTACTGCCAGTTCCCCTTACCATGAACAGTGGTGGTGTAGCGTCGTTTATTGAAGCTCCACAGAAATGGAAACCGGAAGTGGCGTTTCATCGCCGCCATGTTGCTACACCCGCACTTGTCCCCACTAAAGGTAGACAGAAGGCGGCAAGCGGACATCTTTGTCCACCGGAGTTTTTAATTTCACACTTATTTTTAACATTAAACGGAGCTTATATATTGAAATCCAGGATTTAGAAATCCGTCTCACTGTTTTGATGTTAAATTTTAAAAGCAGCAGTGTTCTGTGACATTTGCTAAGCTCTGAGATCGACAGGCTTGTCACTGCTTTTAAAAGTGAACATTAAAACAGGGTCACATATGTCTATATACTGTATTTCATTATGTAAGCTCCGTTTACTGTTAAAAATAAGTGTGAAATTAAAAACTCCGGTGGGCGTACAAAGATGTCCGCTTGACACCTTCTGTCTGTATCCTTTCTGCGGACGAGTGGGTGTGTAGCAACATGGCGGTGACGAAACGTCACGTCCGGTTTCCAATTCTGTGGGGTTTCAATAAACGACGCTACATCGACAGCACCCAAGAGCCAATGGAAACATCAGCTGGGGTGCAAATATCACTGGGCACCAGGACAGGTAAGTGTCCTAATACTGACTTTTAATTTTTTGTGGAACTTGGCTTAGGGCCGGTTCACACTGCCGTGACTTGCTTGACATCAGAAATCCCATTGAAATGAATGGGAGCCGTCTTAATGTAAGCTACTAAGTCGCTCCAACTTCAAAAAAGGTTCCTGTACTACTTCAAGGCGACTTCTATCTGACTTCTGCCCATAGAATTCAGTGGAACTTGCCTCCAAGTCAGATCCTCATCTATTATTGAAGCAACTTTTACAGGAAAAAGAAAATAATTTACTCAGGTACTCCCCAGGAATTACTCAGGCAACCCCCTCCCTCCCTTCTCTGATTGGCCACTGGCAAAGTCGCCTGGCATGGAGGTATCTTCAGGTCGCATTGTAAGTCGCCCAAAGTCGGGCTGAAGTCGCTTTGAAGTAGCATTCAAATCACCTAGTAAATTCGCCCCTGAAGTCGGATCGCGTGATGTGTGAACCAGCCCTAATGCAAATGTAATAAATATACTTTTTTATTTTATGTGAGTGCATTTATTAAATCTTTGCAACAGGTAGACTGTGTCCCTAAAGTCTTACTAAACTTTCAGTTTAAATGAGCTAAATACACTCCAGAAGCATCAAAATAAAAGCTGCTCAAATTGTCTAGTTTTTTTTTTAGAAGGTAACTACAGCCTGAGTTAAAAAAAGATTATCCTCTGCCAGCAGGGGCGTTGCTAGGGGGTGGCTATTGGGGCTATAGCCCCGAGTCTTGGGCCCATAGCCCCGAGTCTCTTACCGGGTGGGTGCAGTTCTGCAATTAGCAGGTATGTCCCAGTCCGGAATGCAAGAGGCAGGGGCAGACTGAGCCGCTGTAGCGCTGGCTCTGGCGCCACCCTCACCTACACCTGACTCTACTCCTGGTCACTGATTGCTAGAGTTGCCTAGTGTCTAGCAACCAGTGACATCACAGCCATGACACCTTCCCTGCCCAGCATTCAAAGCGGAGGATCTCTGGGGACCCTGATGTAAGTGGGGGGCTCTCTGGGGACCCTGATGTAAGGGGGATCCGCACTCAGATATGTAACAATATTTATACATATATATATATATATATATATATATATATATATATATATATACTCAAGCATATGACTTTCTTTACTTCGCTGCTATGGGCTTTAGCCCCAGATCTTTTGGAGACCTAGCAACGCCCCTGTCTGCCAGTATGTTGTGAAGAAAGACTCTTGCTTTCTGTGTTGAAGCAGTGGCCTCTCTGCAGATGTCTGACACCCAGGGCTGAGAGAAGGGGTGGGCAAGAGGGACGGCAATAGTTTATTGCAGGGATGGGGGTACCCTGACCCTAACCCTAAGGGAAGGGGGGCGCAGTTTCGCATCTTTGCCCTGGGAGCTGGATAACCACTGCTGACACCCCTGCTGAGTCAGAGCTAGAGATCTCCAATCAGTAGGGAACATACACTTTTCCTGATAGCAAAGTTATAGGTCTAACTCAGCAGAGGACACTCCAAACCTCTGCAATGAGACCACTGCTTCAAAAGGGAACAATCCACACGGAGGGTAAGTCACTCTTTTACAGTTACCACCGCCACATATTCTCCTCTACTCTATTCCCCTAGAAATACATAGTGAGGCTTGAAATATAAAAGAAAATTGAAATTACATGTTTATGAAGCTTCCCATAATAGGAATTTAGTGTTCAGGAATGTTTTAATACATTGAAGCACTCTTTTACCTTTATATCCTAACGCATGTGGAACATTGTGATTCCTCATTAATGAAAATGACATGCTGATGCCTTCCTCATCATTAAAGGTTCTGCATTTTTTGTAATGATTGATGCCAGTTCATTGTGTATACAAAAGGGGATGATTATGTCAAAGTCACTTGTCAGATTAAACATTTCATTGTCTGCAATGTATTGATTTGTTCTAAATTACAGACCACCTTGACATGAAATTATTAATGCATTATTTCTTGAATAGGAAAAACCTCACAAAAGTGAATACATAATATACTTTAAAATGTGGTCTAAGATATTGCTGGACTGTTAGTATGCAGTATTAGTATTTTGCACTGTTAGTATGTAGTTAGAATAGGAGTTAGGAGGGTAGAGGGAGTTGTTTTAAGCTTAGTTACAGCTAACCTGGACTGCCACTTTATTTTAAAGGTGTTTGAGGGTGTTTATTTTTAAAAGTTAAGTTCAGAAAAAACTTTAATTCAGGATTATAACCCCCTGTCACATTTTGCTGCATTCCCAGGCTCTGCACTTCCAGTCATGGTGACTACTGTTTCACTAGACAGGAAGTGAAGAATGATCTGCAGTAGGGACACAGACAGCAATAAAATCATGATGCGGATTTCTAGCCTTTGCCAACTTGATAAAAAAAGTGTGTGTGTGTGTGTATATATATATATATATATATATATATATATATATATATATATATATATATATATATATATATATTGTGACATTATGAAAGGCGAGGCGATCAATGTATGTTATGTTTCACCTCGCATGCGGTCATTTGCAGGGAACTAAGGTAGACTCCAGTCCAGGATTTACCAGCCACCTTGGCAAGGTTGGTTCAGGACCAGATTTTACGGTCCACTTGTGTCCACCAACAGGTGCCACAAATAAAGCAGGACTGGAGCAAAAGATCACTCTTGGCCTGGGACTCGGGAAGTCAAAACCTGAGAGAGCTGCTTATTTGAAGTTTGCTTTGTGAGAGAAAGAAATGGTTTGCATTATCTTTGTTTTGTGGGTTACTGGGAGAAACCCTTCACCTGTGAGCAAAGGAACCTGAAATGTTTAGTTAGGGCCTGGATGGCAAGGATTTATTCTGGTTTTTTTTTCTGTTTCGTTTGATTTCCATGCAACCTTTTAAAAAAAAATGGCTACAAGTCAGATTTTAAGGAAGCCTGCCGCTTGGACTACCTTTTTCCCAGGGAAGATGATCCCCATTGAGCTAACCCCTGACAATATATCTATATAT
>BLSH010009063.1:1447536-1478070 GCA_018402905.1 Glandirana rugosa | reverse complement strand
TCCAAGACCATGACTTTAATATACACACATACACATATACATACACATATACATACATATACACACACACACACACACAATATATATTCTGTATATGTGTGCATTTGTATGTAGAGATTTTCCCTCACTTGTATTTTAGAAACTTTATTATCTACACATTAATGTCTCTAAGGGAGCCCCTGATCATGCTCTACCCAAAAAAAGCTTTTGGTGGACATACACTTTAATATATTTTTGTCATTAAAAGACCAGTGATGTAATTTGTCATGTGGCTCTTATGAGCATCCTGCTATAAATGCCTTAATAAAGCAATCTTAATACTATGGTGCATTACCTTAGTACATTATTCTTCCATGCTTCGAGACTAAACATAGTAATATCTCCAAAATCAGATATTATTTCAGTACCAGAACCTTTTAAAATGTTAAAAGGAACATATATTGGTACCATCAGGATTGCTTATTATAGCTTCTTCTTTGGAATTTTATTATATTTTATTTTATGTTTGCTTATAATACTTTGAAATTTCATGTAAAATAATAAACATTACATTAAAAAAAGACTATGGGTAATGCAACCGTAAAAAAAAGAAAGGGAAAAAAAAAAAGACCAGTATGCTCACAAGCTATAGACCCGATTTATCTTTAAAAAATGCCATGACTTTCAATAAATACATAGAAGAGAAGGTGCATTATGATTAGTGACTTTAACAGCCTTTTTATCACATCTTACCCAGTGGAGGTTGTAGTACTGTCAGCTGGGAGACTCCTGTTATAACTGGGTACATCTTCTCCAAAAACATTCAGCAGGGAATATTTCTAATGTTACATGAGACATAACTAAAATGGGAGCTCTTTAAGATTTTGTCTTGTTCAAGAAATGAGCAGTACATATGTTTATTTGGGGGGGGTTCTGATTAAACTTCTCCATTGCTTTCGCTCATTTCAGATTGTTACCGGTTCCTGATTATCAGTGGCTAGCCCTAACCTCTGTGTGTTGGGTGATTCTGCCAAACCCTTTCTGGCCTTAAAATGAGTTGTTTTATGTATTTGTCATTTGGGGCTCTGATTTGGTCAGCTGTCACAATTAGTTGAATCCTAAGGTCATGGCCTAGATGCATCAAATCTGAGTCAGAGGTACAAGGCAATGGTCAAGGGGCAAATAGGTTAGTGTAAAACTGAGAAATCAGACAAGTAGGAGGCAATAGCACAACCAGGAACCTTTTCTTGGCAGAGAGGCAAACATTTATTTCCCTTGCTAAAAGTCTGCGCTAAATCTATAATCATGTCATTTTGCATATATTTCTATCAAACGGTGTTACTTACATCCATGAATTCAGCATTGGCTTTAGGTCCAGTTGTTTCATTCAGGATTTTAATGGCCACAGGGATTTTTACTGTCTCACCTTCTGGAACCCAGATACCCTAGGCAATAAAGAATTGGAAATTTAGTACAGAGGATATATCAATTTTATGTTTGTGAATGTGATAAAGAGCAAAAACCTTCATTATAAGTGTTACTGCTCATACTTTACTATTTCATGTGCCCATAATAATGCAAAATAGTCATGATACAATAATAACTCTTAAAAAATATTGTTTTGATATCTGTCTCCTTATCACTCATCTGCTGTGCTGAAAAAAAAAACAATTGCATACGCCAGGTAATTTTATGGCCTACAGCATCCCCAGTATTTCCACAGACATGCATGTGAGAACTATAGGCATTTCAAATAACAGGGATTGTGGTGAGATGAAGCTTTACAAAAAGCAGTCTTTTCAAATTTAGGTTGTGCTTCATTGAGCTGGGTAGATGCTGGCCAATTCTTCAAGAGTGAAGTACCAGTTATGCAGAGGTTTCTAAGAGGATTCCCAATGGGAAAGGCATCTAGTATGTTTAAGGGGAAGTCGTGTAGCAGCACACCATTGATTAGAGGTGGCTGAAAACTGCAGGAATCGTTCCCTAGAAGTGTTTTTTTGTTGGTGGACAGGGCATGTGAATAGGCCGCAGTGGCGGCTGGTGCTCAATATTTTGGGGGGGCGGCAAACAAACCCCCCCTCACTCGCATCGCCGCCATCCTTACTGCCGCCACCCCCCCTTACACTGCTGCCACTGCCACCCCCCCACGGGTGACGGACGGGATGGTGGCCTTAGCTTAGGAGATGAGAAGGGGTAGGGCTTCTGCTCCTCGCTCCAGCCGAGGGAAAAGCCGGGGCTTCACCTCCCGGCCAAACAGACAGGCTTCTCCTCATGGCCGAACAGGAAGTGGGTCCTGACTGGCTGGGAGTCCTAAGACTCCCTGTCCAATTGGGTATTAGGACCTGCTTCCTGATTGGCTGGGAGGAGAATCAGGAAGACAATAGCGAATATTAATTTGCTATTGTCACACAATTGGGTGGGCTCAGGGGGCAGTGCTCTGCGCCCCAAGCCCACCCTTTTTTAAGCCAATTAGTGCCTCAGGCTCCCTATTGGAATCCATGCGTCTGGCACCCTGCATGAAGATTAGGGGCCGGGCACATGAATTAATGGGGGGCCCCGCCCCTGTGCCCCTAATCGCAGAGTTGGCGAGGTATTCATTAGAGACAAAATTTATTCAGGTAGGCTGGACTTCAAAAAGGGTGCGATACGATGGAGGGCGTGTCATATTTGGAGATATTTAAAGAATGTTGAAGACTTTAACATGTATTTAGTCCTCAGCTCTTGAAAGGAGTGTAAGCCGTTAGCAGAATAGGTTGTGCTAAAGTTGCTCTAATCCCCTCTGTTGCGGCGGAGAATGTGGGTCAAGTGGCCATGTTGGATCACGGCCAGGCTCCACCCCCTAAACAGGGATCCTCTTATCACAGAAGAGTGTTACATGGAAGGTGGTGGGGAACAGCTGTCCTTGGACATTGTGAGTAGGACCCTTTGCTTAAGACTACAGGTGTGCATGTGCTTTAGAAGTTAAATGCCAGAAGTTGCTGCAAGGACTGGGACTGCTCATAAAGAGTCTCAGATTCGCTGGCTATCCCCTCTACCTTCTATGAAGGCTGCTGCTAGAGGAAAAAATACTGTATGTATTGTTCCAAGCAACCCAGTATATGTGTGCTCTTTCACTCATGGGCATTCACAATTTTCAAAGAACAGTAAATGTTAACAGTGCACAGATTGTTAAGAAAAATGTCAGTTCGAGACATACCTGAAGTCATTACATACCTTCAGCGCCCAGCCTTCTGATTTTCACAGCAGCAGTTTTATCGCTAAACCCTTTTTTGTCTATTTTTGCTTGACCCTTTTCCATTTTAACAGTTTCCTTGCACTAAGTGGTTATTTTCTATTGTACTAACTCCAGGCAGTCCACTTAGCTGTTCTTTTGCATTTTGAACGTTTTTTGCTCTAGATCCTCAGCTCAGTAGAAATCATAAAAAAGAACGTCAAAAATGTTCTTAATTTTTATCTGTATTTATCTGAGTAGATGGTCTTCAATTTATTAACTCAAAAACGTAAGCAGGTAAATTGTTTTTGATGCAACATTAAGTATCAGTGCCAGTACGGTGCCTGGCCACAGTGTCAAATGGGTTTTAGATCACCCTGGATTCTCAACTAGTCAGATTGAGGGGCTTCAGAATGCTTATTTCATTCAGAGGAAACTGAGCTTGCAGTTTCCCCAGTGGTTGGTAAAACCCAGTTTGGGACCTGGCGCCCAGAGATTTCATAGTGATTGGAAGGGAGGAAGTCTCCAATCTTGGGACTAGGATTTGCAGGTAAACAGATTGATGGCACAGGTGTTCACCTGATGGTCTGGGACCTGATGGTAGATCCCTCCCAAGAAGTTCAAGTGGTTGCAAGGAATCAGCCAGAAAATTGCATATCTGTATGGTGCAGTCTGTAATAAAACAGACACAGGGCCCAAGCCTGGGGGCTGGAGTAGCAAGAAGCAGCCAGAAGGAGAGCTACAGTGTTTGTACCTGAACACAGGGATGCTGAGCACAAGGCCTCAGCAGCGGGGCTGCTAAAGAGTGAGGAGGCTGAATGTTACTTTAGTTTGTGTTGATGGTGGAAACCCTTGCGAAGGAAACCATTTGCTCTGTTGGACTTCTTCATTCTATTTTAATAAAAGTGGGTCAACAAGCTCTTAAACGGCGTCAATCCGGCGTTGACTGTACTCACTGGTGAGCACTACACTTGAGATAAATAACCCCCAGACATCACAGTAAATAGATAATTTTCCTGGATCCCAGCACTTTTAAAACATTCAAATGATGGAGACTTACATTCTGCCCGCCACTTGCATTCTTGGGAATGTCACTGCAAATGCAGGAAAAGTTAATTGAAGTCTCAGGAGCCGCAATTAACTCTGTAAGCACACTTATCACCTACACTAAAGCGCCCCCCCAAAAACAAAAAAAACCCTTAACTCCCCGAACACTTAATTCCTAAAAATGAGCCCTTAAGACTTGAATAATATCTAGACCCAGTTTATCTTGCTGTTGTTGCAAACTGTGTCCCATCGAGAAAAAGTTCCCTTCATTTCCTGTTCTGGAGATGCAACAGGAAGTAAGGATATCTAACCAAAGAGAGGGAAATGCCTTCCCAGGCAGTTGCCACTGAAGCGAGTGTCCTGTTTTGAATTTTCTCTCATTTTCAGTCTCGGTGGCAATGGTCACCAGGACATAGATAGATAGAGAATGAATCTCTCTAATAGGGTTATAGACAGCAATAAGAATCTTACAGGAATTCCAACCCCTCACCACTCCTCCAAAATAGGGTTACAGACAGCAATAAGAATCTTACACAAATTCCAACCCCTCACCACTCCTCCAAAAGCTAAAAAATAGTTTTGACTTTAGATACACTTTAATCTCTATCACTAACATAGCAATCCTTTAACACTTAGGGTTGATTTGAACTGCTGCACTGCGTTGTGCCACGTGTTAACATTTGTTGGTTAGGACAGTCCATTCATTTAAATGGGCTGCCTAACACACCAAAATAGATCATGTACTATTTTTTGTAATGCAGCCCACTACATTGGCAAGGTGCATTTGGGTGCCATTCAGAATGAATAATAGGACATTGCACATAGTATGTGCGTAAGATGTTAGTGTACATTGCCACCTCACAATCTTGTGAAGGGGCCCTTAATGCTGAAATTGGTAGTGGGAGGACCCACTCAAAACTCTTTCTACACAAGCTATTTGCAGCCCAGTGATGATGTATTCAACCTTTACAAGGCAATATCGCAGCTTGCAAAGGCACTTGGTGCACATAAAGCAGATTTGTATCTTTTATGGCTATTGAGAAATATATTTAAATGGAAGCTTTTGTTCCTTGAGTTCAGCTTTAACCTCTCAAACCTAACATTTAACCTAACCTTTAAAACAAGGATCTTAATCATAACTGCTCCAACCCCTAAAATGTAGTTTTAATCCCTGAACTAGGACATAATATTAACCACGATTCTGCTCTAAAAAAAGAGTAAAACATGATTTAATACCTATTCATTTTATATGTGTTGGACAATGACTCTGAGATATAATAATGAAATTTGATGTGAAATATACCCAGATGCCTCAATGATCTGATAGGAGATTTGATGCGTAGTTTGGAGAGGTGTGCTTCAGTTCTGTGAACTGAGCCATATTGCCTTTGGCTAAACAAGAACTGCCCAGCAGGCACCTCCGGCCCTTCTTTAAACACTCAGAATGATATCGAATATCAACCCATACAGCTACTTATTTCAAGAAAGATTTAACAGTGATTCCACTTGCTAAACTAAAGCTTGAATGAAGCAGAAATAAATGCATAAAAAAGTTGAATTTGTGACGGTAACCGTAGAGTGCAACTTTAACATTTCAAGTCACATCATGAAATGGATTTGCCGACATGCTCATGCCCATTGGTCAATTGAGCTATTAGGGCAGTCAGGTTCCATCAAATATTATTCATGCACTTCTGTTTGCATTGTTCATTTCATGCATAGGGGAATGTTTGTGGGTTACCATGGTAACAACAGATGGTTTCATCTCCTTGTTCACACAGGAGTTTAAAAGATGTATGCCTATAGGAAGCATTTTTCTGGTTATCAGCTTACTACATTTGGAGGACTATGAAATTAACCAACTCCAGCAGATCTTACCCTTTCTAAATAACGTTATATATCAAACAAAGTAAAATCCTACCACTTGCCGACCACCGACCGCAGTCTGACGGCGAGAAAGTGGCTCGTTATCGCAAACCGCCGTCATATGACGGCAGTAGCGATAACTAGTGCTGTGAGCGAGGTAGGGTTGCCACCTCATCCCTTTAAAACCGAACACATATGAATTACACAGGTTCTGTGGCTAATTTAATGCAGATAAGGCACCAAATGAGTTTAATTACCACCTTAATCAGCTACAGAACCTGTCTAATTAATATGTGTTCGTTTTTAAAGGGATGAGGTGGCAACTGTAGTCTGGGGGGGCTGGGGAGCTGGTAGGGTGGACTCGATCGCCTCTGGCTTCCCGCGATGGCCCCCCCGCAGTGAGAGAACAGAGGTCCGTGTATGTAAACACGGATCTCTGTTCTCATAGATGGGGGAAGGGCGATGATCACAGGCTTTTTTTTTTTTTTTTGGATTTGTATTTTAGTAAAAAGTAAGAAATTAGTTTTTTTTTGCAAAATTGTCGCCCTTCTTTTGTTTGTAGCGGCGATCAGAAATGACGCAGAGGGGATCAAATACCACCAAAAGAAAGCTCTATTTGTGGGAAAAAAAAGGATGTAAATTTCGTTTGGGTAAAATGTTGCACAACCGCGCAATTGTCAGTTAAATCGGCAGTGCCGAATCGCAAAAAGTGCTCTGATCCTAATGTGGGAAATCCTTCTGGTCCTTAAGTGGTTAAATAAACACTATTGCTTACTCAAAAGAACTTGTAATGTATTTAACAATTATATATATATATATATATATATATATATATATATATATATATATATATATATATATATTAGTAGGTTAAATAATATACTGTATTTTCCTGCATAGATCCAAACACGACTGATTCATTTAGCAGAAGCTGTAACTGCATGTGCACTGGTGGAAATTTCGATTTTGTAGCAAAGTGTGAGTAGACCAAAAAAACATGAACTGTTGGAATGACTTGAAGATTGGTTTGGGAAGCATAGTTTTGATACATTACAGATAACTTAGAGGGCTTTTGAGGGGAAACATGTGTCTCCCTGCTGTAAGGTCAAGATGCAGACACTCTAGTTAGTAAAGGAAATAGTTTCCACTATTTACTCTAACAGATGCACCTGCTGGGAGTGCTGTATAAACTGTATGTCCCATCAGCTACATACAGTATACAGTGCTGTGTTCCGGCAGCAGGATGTCACAATCTTCACCTCAGCCAATCAGAGGAAGCCTTGTATTCATTTATCAAATGCAAGGCTTCTTGTGAATAGCTGAGCAAAGCTTAGCAATAATTTATTTTCCAGAATGACATGGGAAGTCCCTGTCCCACTGCTGGAACACAGTGCTGTATACCATAGGTAGGTGATGCTGCAGCCTGCATACAGTTTATAGAGTGCTCCCAGCAGGTGTATCTGTTACTAAGAGTAGATTCTTTTTTTAATCAAATTTTAGTTAAAGATTTTTTTTCCTTTACAAATACAGAATGACATAGAAAGACAAACTGTCTCATAAAATAAGCGAACTAAAAATAGAAAAGAAAAAAAAAAGTCTAAGAGTAGATATAGACGTGTATCTAAATCTACCTTTTCTTTGAAGCACGATCTGAATTTGGATCACTGATAAATGACAGGTGGTGAGGAGGTGATGTGACGCTTCCTCACAGCCAGTTTGCTGACAAACCATGTGCAATGCAACCTCAGTGCAATGTGGGGTGTTTGCGGCACTTTCCATTCACCTAAGTTTGTTGCATTCAGCGGGCTTACCACCCGCTGATCGCTACATGTTGGGTAGATTTTGCCGTAGGCACAAAGCGAAGCATTTCGGCCATAGCATGTAAGCACCTCTGTCCCTTGCCTATTGCAGCTTATGGGGGAGGGGCAACAAAAATGTGGCATAACCACACATTTTTACTCCATCCCCAAATGCACATCTAAATGAAGCCTAAAGGTAATAGTATGTTTGGGCCAGCTTAGCTCAAACAAACTATTTGAAAGTCATAGTAAA
The DNA here is from genome assembly GCA_018402905.1 of Glandirana rugosa. NCBI lineage: Eukaryota > Metazoa > Chordata > Amphibia > Anura > Ranidae > Glandirana > Glandirana rugosa. Next base: position 1,469,915 of record BLSH010009063.1, on the reverse strand, counting down.
CGCGGAGTTACGATTTAAGGCAAACAGGCTTACTGGTACTAGGTTGCCCCCAGGGCTCAAAAAAATAAAATAAAATGATATGCTCTGGCTGAAGAACGTTGCTAGAAAACCCAGGCTAGAATAGATGTGCTGTACATGAATGAGAGAAATAAGGTGGAAGGCACTCTAGAGATGTCAGGACTAGTGGCTAGGAGCAGGAATAACAGTAAATGTAGCAAAGGTCAGGACAGCAAGCAGAAAGTAGAGTTATTTGAGAATGTAGCAGAGACAGCAACAGGAACAAACAAACAAGTAAGGTGCATTTGGTCAGCAGGAAATGCTACCACAAGAAAAGAAGCACAAGCAGATGTCCTTTAATCAAGACACCTCCTACACCATGGATCAATCCAACAGCAGGTGTGCAGGTGGCCAGGCTCGTTACTCCACAGCTGACAAGGAAGACAGAAGAAGTACAGGGAAGTAGCAACGAATCGCTGGCAGGAGCTGGGAGTGCGCGACTTGTTGCTCACTGCTTGGGACCATAGCAGAACAGAGGAGAACTCGTGCTGCATCCTGACTGCAGACAGGTAAGTATGCAGGCTGCCTAACCTCTGCGGGATACATAGCAACTTATAGCTCTCTCTCTCTGTTGATGTAGGATTTGGCGGAGGAGTGTCCAATTTTTTCCTTGGTTTAAAGGATGGCTCTATCATCTACATTTACTGAAATTATTCTTTCCCCCATCCTGTGGGAGTACGGTGATGCTTGCTTTGATCCCTGGGGTCCTGGTGCAACTGAAATTCCAGATCTTGAACACAGAGCATGCACAGTTATAGCTGATATGAAAAGAACACTGCAGTAATAGTTGACCTACTTGGATTTTTACAACTGTAGTCTATAATAAGGTTAACTTTCATGAGCAACAACAATTGTGTTGACCAATTGTGTTGACATCTCCTTATTAATTAACACCATGAAAAGATGCTGTAAATTTACTGATAAGCAAGAGGATAACTAATGTGCGCAGAGAGTGTGAAGTAAATGGAATAGTAAGGGTGGAACAGGGGTTGTGCTTGCCTCTGGTGAAGAGAAATTCAAGTGAGAGATGAGAAGTGTTGGACTAGCCCCTAACCTATTCTGAAGGCTGAAGAAAGGAAGTTAGAAACAATATAGTAATCTACATCTAGTTGTAAATTTTCCATGGCAAGCAGAGAAGGCCTGATCTGGATCCACTGGTATAGAGTGATCCATGAAGTGTGAGTACAGAGTTTCTGGTAAAAGAATCATATTCACATAGTAATGCATCTGAGAGAAGCTTTCATGCCTTATCGGTGCAGATGATGATCAGGATGTTTGTACCTCCTTACAGTTACATCACAACCACAGTTACTTAATTCATAGACAACCTGGAGAAGCGCCAGACCAAATAGTTAAGAGTCCAAATTGTTTTAATGATTAATACTAAGATCACATAAAACAACCATTGCATTTCAGGGGCCAAACCACTCTCCCTTCACCAGAGCCTAATATCAAGTCTGAACTTAATTGATTTAACAACATACTCTGCTAAGCTGATTTGTAATGAAGTTGTATCTGAATAGATCAGCGAAGATCAGCAAGGTTGTGGCAGCATAAAGCCTAGTACACATGGGCTGAATGTTGCACGGCTTCGGCTGGTTCAATAGAAGCCTGCTGACATTCGGCCTGTGTATGGCAGCTGGCAGCTTCAACAGAAGGCGGTCATTCGGCCAGGCTTATGACCGAAAAAGGTCTGCCGACCAGCTCCCCATTAGCGCTCTCAGCCAATGGTGGGGGGGGGGGGGGAGTGTCCCCCTGTCAGAACACAATATCTAAGCATGGGAGATCATTGTACTAACATCGTATTGTAAATATAGCAGCTCCAATCTGAGCTTTCAGTTTTTTTTTCATTCAAACCGCTGGGTTGAACAAAAAAAAAGGTGTGTATTAAGTTTTATTTGTTAGTGACATATGGACACCTATTAAAGGGGTGCCCTCTTTGATGCGACCTGCCTCACCAAAGCCAATAAGCTTGTTATATGGTTATGTTCTCTGCACTGCTCCAAACAAATAAGTGTTGAATCCCCAGTGCAGCTTGGATATGTCCTTTTGACAGTGATTTAATTGGAAATGGAGAAAATATGTTTCTGCAATATCGTACCTCAATCCTGGTGTAGATAAGCATTACTTTGGTATGTAAACAGTTAATCAAAAATAAAAATAAAAAGCTTTTAGAAAATATGTGCCCTGCTGCAGCAAGCAAGTGAATGAGGGATACGACTAGCCTTGGGGACTTCAGGAGTGCCTTCCAGCTGAATTTCAGTGCCTGGTGTTTGCAGAAGGCATACCAGCGTAATGCAAATAGCTTCAGGCCAGAACATTTCTGGATAAAGAAGTCGCTTTGTCATGTAACAAGACTGTATGCCAGGCAAAGCAGGCTGGGGAGTTGTTGATGCTTCTGTGCATACTGGGTTTAGTTGATATGGCTGCTCCTGAAATGGTATCACAATTCTTGTACCATTCAAGCTCCTTGTGTTAATTACTAGTTCAGGTAATGTCAAATGAAAACATCCCTTCCCTTCCTTTCCTCTACATATTTCATGTAAAATAACATCTGCATCTTTAAAGCATACCATGGTATTATAACAGTCATGGGCTGAATTTATTTTATTACAGTACAACTAAAGACTCTTGTATGGCAGTCTAAATGAGCACCAAATCAAGTTACTATGTGATGCACAAAAGAAGCTGTTATAGCTGCAAAGGGTGGGCCAACTCAATATTGAACCCTACAGACTAAGACTGGGTTGCCTTTAAAGTTCATTTGCGTGTAAAGGCAGGCATCCCAATACTTTTGGTGTATATATATATATACATACAGTGGGTACGGAGAGTATTCAGACACCCTTAAATTTTTCACTCTTTGTTATATTGCAGCCATTTGCTAAAATCATTTTAAGTTCATTTATTTTCCTCATTAATGTACACACAGCACCCCATATTGACAGAAAAACACAGAATTGTTGACATTTTTGCAGATTTATTAAAAAAAAAAAACTGAAATATCACATGGTCCTAAGTATTCAGACCCTTTGCTGTGACACTCATATATTTAACTCAGGTGCTGTCCATTTCTTCTGATCATCCTTGAGATGGCCCTACACCTTCATTTGAGTCCAGCTGTGTTTGATTATACTGATTGGACTTGATTAGGAAAGCCACACACCTGTCTATATAAGACCTTACAGCTCACAGTGCACGTCAGAGAAAATGAGAATCATGAGGTCAAAGGAACTGCCTGAAGAGCTCAGAGACAGAATTGTGGCAAGGCACAGATCTGGCCAAGGTTACAAAAAATTTCTGCTGCACTTAAGGTTCCTAAGAGCACAGTGGCCTCCATAATCCTTAAATGGAAGACATTTGGGACAACCAGAACCCTTCCTACAGTTGGCCGTCCGGCCAAACTGAGCTATCAGGGGAGAAGAGCCTTGGTGAGAGAGGTAAAGAAGAACCCAAAGATCACTGTGGCTGAGCTCCAGAGATGCAGTCGGGAGATGGGAGAAAGTTGTAGAAAGTCAACCATCACTGCAGCCCTCCACCAGTCGGGGCTTTATGGCAGCGTGGCCCGACGGAAGCCTCTCCTCAGTGCAAGACACATGAAAGTCTGCATTGAGTTTGCTAAAAAAACACCTGAAGGACTCCAAGATGGTGAGAAATAAGATTATCTGGTCTGATGAGACCAAGATAGAACTTTTTGGCCTTAATTCTAAGTAGTATGTGTGGAGAAAACAAGGCACTGATCATCACCTCTCCAATACAGTCCCAACAGTGAAGCATGGTGGTGGCAGCATCATGCTCTGGGGGTGTTTTTCAGCTGCAGGGACAGGACGACTGGTTGCAATCAAGCGAAAGCTGAATGCGGCCAAGTACAGGGATATCCTGGACGAAAACCTTCTCCAGAGTGCTCAGGACCTCAGACTGGGCTGAAGGTTTACCTTCCAACAAGACAATGACCCTAAGCACACAGCTAAAATAAGGAAGGAGTGGCTTCACAACAACTCCGTGACTGTTCTTGAATGGCCCAGCCAGAGCCCTGACTTAAACCCAATTGAGCATCTCTGGAGAGACCTAAAAATGGCTGTCCACCAACGTTTACCATCCAACCTGACAGGACTAGAGAGGATCTGCAAGGAGGAATGGTAGAGGATCTCCAAATCCAGGTGTGAAAAACTTGTTGCATCTTTACCAAAAAGACTCATGGCTCTATTAGATCAAAAGGGTGCTTCTACTAAATACTGAGCAAAGGGTCTGAATACTTAGGACCATGTGATATTTCAGTTTTCTTTTTTAATAAATCTGCAAAAATGTCAACAATTCTGTGTTTTTTTGTCAATATGGGGTGCTGTGTGTACATTAATGAGGGAAAAATATGAATTTAAATGATTTTAGCAAATGGCTGCAATATAACAAAGAATGAAAAACTTTCCGTACCCACTGTGTGTGTGTGTGTGTGTGTGTGTGTATATATTCTATCATTCTGAGCACAGATCTAATAATGCCAGTCCTGTGGTTTGGATCCAATTTGTTTTGACACTTACTGCATGTACACAAATGTCACGTACAAATACATCTGTATGGGATCATTTATTATATTGTACGACACTACTTTTTTGTGTAGATCACAACACAACACCTTCAAATCCATGTATGGGCAATCCAACGTTTGACTTGGGTACAACCAACATGATGGATTTCTAGCATGCTATTATTGACAGTGGCTATATCTGCTAGTGATAATCGCTGTGCTCTCCCAGCAGGGATGCCTCCCCCCTAATCCCCACTGGAGGATCAAAATAGCTCTGCTGGATTCCCCCATCAACCCCTGGTTGCAGAATAGAAAATCCCATCGCCTATGGCCTGCCTTAAAAAGATGACCATATTTTATAGGGTTCTTTAAATGTTGCAGGTCAAACCCACCCTCATTTCCATTATTACAGTTTGTCTAAACCATTTTTTCAATAAAGATTTGGCAATATAACATTTTGTGTCTGTTAATAAGACTGTCTTCATTTTCTTACTATTATATTTAGGTTATCCTTAGGTGCAGAAGAACCTTTCATAAGTTCTCACCTCATTAGCTCTATATGAAAATCATATTGCTTAACACTAATCTTTATTAAAATACACATTTGGATGTAGAAAAGTATATATCGTTGAGCATGCTATTCCTTGTTTCAGATATAGTCTTCTGCTGAGTTTTTCCCTATTATTTCTATCGCCAGTGGCTGCTAGGGATTTTATTAAAATATTATGCTCCACTAGTGCAGTAGTCAGCAGCTTGGAAAGGCTGCATCTGAACTACTGGACAGCAATTAGAAAGCACTTCTGGATTAAAAACAAGAAATGAACTTTCCAGTCTTACTGCTTGAAGCAGATTTCTAATATTTACCTTGAGTTCAGCAACATACCATCCATGACCTAAAAGGAAGATCAGATGAGCCAAGCCACCATGTTCGAATGTTTGCAAATGCACCGCTCTGTGACTCATTCACTTCAATGCTATTCAGATGTCTTGTGCTTATGGTTCACAGGCTGTAATTTTTCCTGCTATCTTTCAAGAGCACATTTGCAACTTTTATATATTTGAAGGAAGCTTTGCTGCAAGTAACAGTGATGTTTTGCAGCCTGTATCATAAGATATTCAGTAAATGTACCATGTATTTACTAGGCAAACCAGACTGACGTATCACAGAAAATGTCACAAACAAGCAGTTTTGGCCTTGTACTCTAAACCTTCTGCCCAGGTACTTGCCTCCGGTTTCCTTTCTAAACAATTTGCTATTTCCAATGGTACTCGGCAGGGATGTCCTCTTTCACCCACCATCTTTGACCTCCTTATTGAACCACTTGCAGTTAAAATTTGTTCGGATCCTATCATTGAAGGTCTTAAAGTTGGCCCCACAAAACATTCCATCAATCTCTTTGCAGATGATATAATCTTATTCCTCACCAATCCCCAATCATCCCTGCCAAGAGTACACCAGACCCTCCTAGACTTCTCCCGTATGTCCTACTACAAAGTTAACTTTGATAAATCCCTTATTTTGGATATGACTATACCACCGCTCTTAAAACTTAAACTACAAAATGAACTACCCTACAAATGGACAGACTCCTCTATCCCTTATTTGGGTATAAAATTGACACCATCACTCCCATCCTTAATTGACCTTAACCTAAAAGTCCTAATAGAAAAGATTAAAACTCAGCTCCAACACTTACATAACTGTGACCTTTCCTGGACTGCAAGATTAGCTACTCTTAAAATGATAATTCTTCCTCAAATCTTATATATATTCAGAACACTTCCTATCTCCATTCCACATCATTACCTGACTACATTATCTTCCTTGCTTTCTTCCCTAATTTGGAATAAGAAGAAACCACGCTGCCCAATGAGAGCATTACTTAAACATAAAAGAGCTGGTGGTATGGGCAATATTCATATCAAAGACTATTACTGGGCAACTAAGCTCACTCAAATAAAACAATGGTTGAAAAGAGAGGATCCCCCTATATGGATAGAAATGGAAAGTGAATTTTCCCCAACTCATGATCTCATATCTCTCTTACTAAGAGATACTTGGATACCCTGGAATCTATCCAAACTCCATTATACCACAGTAGATTCAATTAAAGCATGGAGACACTTATTAAAATCCCACATGGACACTGTCCAAATACTAACTCCACCCTTGGGCATACAGGTTCTCAATTCTTTACTCACCAATCTACAAACACACCATTTTGAATCTAAGGGTCTAGATAACATACAGAAATTTTTCAATGGCTCCTCACTTAAGTCGTGGGACGCTCTCCAGAAGGAATATGGCCTTCACCCAAACGCTAAATCAGACGTTATGCGCATCCAACGTTTCTTATCAAAACATCCTATATCTCCTCTCCAAGTTCCCCAAAAAGCATGGGACTTCCTCAACTCTCCCAACTTCAAACAATCAGGCATATCCATCTTTTACAACCTATTCCAAGATAAACTCACCTTTACAAAAGAAACCCATATAATTAAATGGGAAAGAGACCTTAATAAGACTTATACATTAAGCGAATGGCAAAATGCCATCCTCTCTATCCAAAAATTCTCCCATAGCACAGCCCATTGGGAACTAATGTTAAAAATCTCAATGCGTTGGTATTACACACCGGCCAGAATATCTGTTTTCGCTCCAAATAGTTCCCCCTTGTGCTGGCGACATTGCGGCAAAGTGGGAACTCTGAAGCACATCTTTTGGGAATGCTCCACACTTCGCAACTTCTGGATCGAAGTTTTTAAACTCATCTCCAAGATTACCTCCTTAACTATACTTAAAGAAGCGGGCCTAGCACTTTTAAATCTAAAAATTGACAACATACCATTGGTCTTTAGACCTACAGTCACACATTTGTTGCCAGCAGCTAGGACGATTATAGCTCGACTATGGAAGTCGCCAAACTCTCCTACCATTGCTGAAGTGATACAAATAACCAAGCAGAATTACATATTTGAACGAATGCTTGCAACTAACGATCTCAAAAGGTCAATATTTGATACTAAATGGGCTGTCTGGTCCGCACTATACCCCACAGATAGTTAAGAAGATTGTGATCTTAAATCAGATATTGAAGTTTAAACATTGATTGATTTGTTTATTCATGAATATAAGTGATGTATTCTTGATGTACCACTCTCCCTTCCCCCCCCCTCCCCCCCCCTCCCCTATTGCTTTGCTTATTATATGTACCCCCTCTCCTCCCCCCCTTGGCTTATTATATACCTTATAAATTCAATAAAAATTAATTAAACAAAAAAAAAAAGAAAATGTCACAAAAAAAAAAAATAGATTGCCTTAACTTAACCTTTCTAAAGATAAGTAAAGTATAGGGACTGCCACTGCTGATCTCCTTCTGAAAATACAAGTTGCCTGGCATTATGTTGTCCCAGAAGCTTCAATACTTTGAGTTACTGACCTAAAATGAAATTACAGATCAGGAAAGGCAGAAATCCTTATAGAAAATCTGTTGCTTTACTACAGCTGCTGAAACAAACTCGCCCCGTAAAAGACTGTCTGTGCCACTGAATGCAGCACCATTGTGAAGAGTTCCTCATATAAAGTGTCTTCTGAAACTTACACTTCTGAGAGTGGGAGTGTTGATTTGTGAGAGTGGGAGTGTTGATTTGTGAGAGTGGGAGTGTTGATTTGTGAGTGTGGATTTGCTGTGTTCTTGCAGCACTCAGTGGTTCCTTCCACCATCCTCATGGTGTCCTGAACAGATGTGGAGGTTGGCTGGAGAATCACTAACATACCTCCCAACTTTTTGGGATGGGAACGAGGGACACCTATTATCAAAAGTTTATAGGCATAGGACACACCGCCTGCCACACCCCTTAAAGGAGAATTATACAGAAAAAAAAAATTATTTAAACCCAAAAGAGTTTTTTTTTTAACCTCTACTATTCTTTTAAATTGGCTTTTGAAATTTACAAATGCAGCAATTTAGAAACCGGGTGAAATGTTTTGCACTAGGAAACACTTTTTGAAACATAAAAAGTGCATTTTATATACAACGCTCTAAATCAGACCAAAATGACGGACAGATAAAGAGGAAAGAGGGACTTTGTTTTTGAGGGACAATCCCTCAAAATAAGCAACAGTTGAGAGCTATGCACTAAGTACCAGGGGAGAGGGAGGAACAGAGCAATTTGACACTTCCATAGGGCTACTTTCACACTGAAGCATTTTATAGATGCTATTTAGCTAAAAATAGCGTCTGTAAAGCGCCTCAAAAGTCCCCCCCAATCCACCCCAATGTGAAAGCCCTAAGTGCTTTCACACTGGGGCGGTGCGCTAGCAGGACGTTACAAAAAGTCCTGCAAGCAGCATCTTTGGGGCGGTGAGGGGAGCGGTAATATAACGCTCCTCTACCGCCCCTGCCACCGCCTCGGTAGCGCTATTCGCTGGCACTTTTAACCCCTTGTGGGGGGTTAAAAGCGCGGCGCTCCTACTCGCATAGCGGAGCCATATCGCTGGTAAAACTCCGCTAAGACTAGTGGGGTTTCACCACGGCTGCCGCTCAGTGTGAAAGTAGCCTTACAGTATGAGTTTATTTTAGCAACTTTAATAAAGAGACATATCTGCATATGTGCTGAAGCTTACCAGCTGTTAGGATTGAGTTCACCTGCTGGTGGCAATGTGCTGCTCTGGGCTGTTTGCTGCAGCTCCAGTATTCACCAGCAGGTGTCTCCCAGAAGCCACCAGGCTGTAATAATCAGCCACACCTGCGTTCAGCCACTAGGTGGCTAGTTAAGACTGCTCCTCCCTTTCCATGGTGCATCACTATTCTGTTCACCTCCTTGTTGCCAGAGATCCTGTTCCAGCCTGCACTCCTCAGCCTTGCTCCTGTCCTTCTCTGCCTTGCGCTGGCTCCCTGCTTAGTCCACCACTACCTTGCACCCCTGCATTCCCTGTACCCTTGTCAGTACCATGTATATAGTTGTACTTAGTCAGTAGTTTAGTTCTTTAGTTATTTTGTCAGTAGCGGTTTGGTTCTTGTTTGCTGGGGTTTGTTTATAGTCACAGTTCGCTGTTAATAAATCTCACTTGTAAGGATATATACCTTATTTGTTTGGTCACAGTTTCTATGTGTAGCTACGTGTCTGGTCTCCTTGCTGCAGAAACCGGACACCGGCTTCCAGTATTGAAGCAAGGGGGTCAGTATGACAACCAGGCAACATTTGCTGATGTCTTATTTGCAGAATATGCTCTCAGGAAAGTTTTTTTTCTTTAATATTTTTAGACATATTTATTAGAATAGGCTCCACTACTGTTATTAAATTTTAGCCCTCATGTACTTCCCCACTATTAAATGGCAGTTATCAGCTGCAGCTGAGAAAAATATATAGAGACAAAGCAGCTAGAAGAGAAAGTCATGTGATCTCGTTTCAGAAGAGTTTGCTTATTAAAATGAACTCAGGCAACCTTTAGAAATAAAAGAAAAAATGCACCAGAAGGGAAACCATTACTTTATACACATAAAATACTGTATCTCCGAAACCTCGAAAATGTAAACTGGACGTCTGGCATGCAATCTGGAAACCACATTTTCTACCAGATTTTATTGGTTATATATTTGATTTTTAATAATAATTAATTGAACAAACAACTAACAACATACTACACACTAGTTGATCAGTAAGTACCATGAGTGGAAATATATTCATACTACACTTAAAAAAAAAATTATAAAGAAGGAAAAGAGATCTAATCAAGGACTGCAGGAAGTAAGAGTAATGTTTTAATCAGTCTTGCCTTCATGCTGTCCTTTTCAACATACATTACAATTAACACACTGCGCAAGCTCACGGGGATGGTGGCGCTTTAAGTTTTTTTTTTTGTTTTTTTTTAATTTTATTTATTCTTTTATTTTTAACACTGTTCCTTTAAAAAAAAAATCTGATCACTTTTATTGCTATCACAAGGAATGTAAACATCCCTTGTGATAGTAATATGTGGTGACAGGTACATTTTTTGGAGGGTTGGGGGGTCTAAAAGACCCCCCATCCCTCCTTTGCACTTCACAGTATTCAGATCGCCAAAAACGGCGATTCTGAATACTGTCATTTTTTTTAAATTGGCGCCGTTAGCCGCCGAGTAAACCGGAAGTGACGTTGTGACGTCGCTTCCGGAATTTGCCAAAGGAGACCCGATCGGCTATGATATGGCTTCTATCAGGTCTCCTTCTAGCCAGCAGAGGCGCCGGATCGTTGCTCCGGTTTCCCGGTGGGACGGGAGGCCGGAGAAGAACGACGGGAGGGGGGATGTCCCCTCCCGCCCCCCGGGGTAACGACTGAGCGGCTTCCGAGCCGGATCGGTCATTACCCCTGGATAGCCGACCGCCCGCTCTAAAAAATGATACTGGGATATAGCCTGCACCTGCTATGTCCCAGTAGAGCTGCTCAAAACCGACCGCCGCCTATTTACGGCGCTGGTTGGGTAGTAGTTAAGGTAGGTACAGTCACTCCTCCACTGTATCTATGGAACAGCAAAATAGTCACCCTTGGACAGCAACACTGTCAACCTGTGGATTAGGGAAACCTTCCAAATTTTTGAGTTGGGAATTTTTTACTACTATTTTTACTTTTATATTGGCTTTTGAAATTTACAAATACAGCAATTTAGAAATTGGATGAAAGGTTTAGCACTGGGAAACCATTTTTGAAAGATAAAAAATGCATTTTATATACAACTTTATAGATCAGACCAAAATGAGGGAAAAATGAGGAGGAAAGAGGGGCAGAGGGACTTTGTTCCAAATCAGGGACAGTTGGGAGCTATGGACTATATGAATTTACATAAGAGATTAACAAATGAAAGTCTAACTCCAGCCAACAATTTTTAAGCAGGTAAAAAACATTTATTTTTTTCGTTTTGGAATAAAAGTTTTCAATAAATGAATAAAAGCTGTCCAGTGTAGGCACCCCTTTCAGTGCTAAATGGTTTGGCTCAACCCTCTAATGTCCCCTGGTCTGATAAAGGGATTTGAAAAATAAGAGACAAGCTTGCCATAGACTAGTATTTTTTTTCTTTCAGCCACTGGGCTGAGCGAGACAAAAAAAAACATACAGACAACTCCATTCACACAAACAAGCTGGATGGAGGAATCCTCCCACCAGGACATTGTATTCTGACAGCGGGAACTGCTACTGTCAGAATACACTGATCAGCAGCTGCAGCTGATTGGCTGCAGTCACTAATTGACAAACGTTTTCAAACTTGTCTGTTTGAATGAAATCATTGAATGATCGACTCCTGTTGAACCGAGACAGCCACACACTGATCAAAGTTTTGATCATTCTATGGCGAGCTTCATTGGCCAGGTGAAAACAGTCTAAAAAAAAGAAAACAAATGCACCTACCACATCTAAGATTGATAAGCTGCAAAAAAATCTTTATTTTCTGTTTTTGAGCTTAAATATACTTTAACTTAAAGTGTAACTAAAGGCAAATAGTTTTTCTTAGATTTGGACAGAGTGAAGATGGATCAGATTACCTGTCAGGTTTTTAATGCTACCACTGCCCCTGTTGGGTGAGATTCACCCTCTCTATTTGTCCTTTTTAATACTATCATTGAAAGTAAAAGAAAATCACAAATTTTAGGTTGTCACCAGCAGTGTAATACTGGGGAAATCTTCTAATGGGGACATTAGTTCTGGTGACCTAGTTCCCTTAATTTACAGCGTTTTCTTCTCACTTCCTGCTTTGACTATGGGACAGGAAGTGAAGGGAAATTTCCCCAATGGGACACAGATTTCAAAGGGAAAAAAAAACTGGCTGGGGTTATAACTCTCCCTTACTCCTTCCAAAAATATGAAAAAATTATATAACAATATACTCTACAACTATTGTGATACTGACCTTGTACACTGTCCCAAAGGCACCTGATCCCAGGATTTTTACTCTCTTTAGTTCTGTTTCCTTTAAGATCCTTAGCTGGGCTTGGTTTGGTGCTGTTCCACTTGGTGTCAGTGGTTCCACTAGCTGGAAAGTAAGAAAAAAAAAAGAGTAAGCAAGTAGCAGTATACCAGACTGGCAACTATATAAAACACATTCATTTGTAGCCAAACTTTATATTCTATCAATATATGAATATTTCTGGCAAATGATCATGATGTTGCCCATACCATGTAATCAAGCCGAGCTACGTGATCTACAAAAGAGGAAAATGATTTGAATCTGAAAAAAATTCTAAAGCCCCACAGTTAACATGTATTACCTACAGAAGATTTTTTTCTGAAAAGAGCTAGACTTACTCTTAGCCTGGGTTCACATTATTGCAAACACAGACAACGCATGTGATTCACACCGCATTGCTTTGCAGATCACATTGAATGCCTTTGCGATTCAAATTCAGCCATACAGTTGTATGGCTGAACTTGCATTGGATTTGCACATAAAAAGTGCAGGAACCTTTTTTTCCCCGCACTGGAATTGGATCGCATGCGATCCGATTCCTGTCCGAATTCACAGTTTGCACTGTTTTGCATGAACTTTGTATTGACACCCGCAGCGGTTCCCAGAGGGCAGTGTGAATTGCCTGCGGGGAAGATGTGATGCGGGAACCAGTGCTGGAATCACGCTGGTTCCCGCATTGCAATAGTGTGAACCCAGGGTTACTCTGAACCTGCTTGTGCTTTTAGAAGTATTAACAGCAGTATTTTAGCATAAGGTCCAGTAGCAGAAATAGAACATTATTTTGGATTGTAAGTTCACATGAGTTAGGCCCCTTTCACACATACGGACCGTTTGTCCGTTTTTCATCCATCTGTTGAAAAACGGACATCAATGCAACTCTATGGAAAAAAGGATGACAACTGATGATCATTCATTTGCATCTGTTTTCATCTGCTTCTGTCAACATCCGTTTTTTGGAACGGATGAAAGTCCTATTTTTCATCCGTCAAAAAAACTGATCGGATGAAAAATGGATGAACGGTCAGTTTTTCATCTGTTCTTGCATTGGTAGTGGATGTAAAAAAAAATGATGAAAAACTGATGACCACAGATGAAAAAACGGATGAAAAAACGGACAAATAACGGATGAAATGATGAATGGTCCGTATGTGTGAAAGGACCCTAAGGCAGGCCATAGACCGTGCAATTTTCTTTACCATGGGTTGGAAGAAAGCAATTCACACGATTCCCCCATCAACACAGACAGCGCTGAAAGGTGAATCCCTGCTGCCGAGACATTGTCATCTCCTGGCAGGAAGGCTGGGGGAAGCCGTCCCCACCAGGAAAAGACAGTGATTATTGCTAGCGGCTATAGCAGTTATTAGCGATAATCGCAAGTAAAGTTCAACAATCTGGATGTACCCAAGTGATCGATCAATCGGCTAGGTACATTCAGCCTACCAATACATGGTGTAACCAGCAGAGATTTGAACTGTCTATGGCCAGCCTAAGCCTCTCACTCTCTTATTGTATTTTGCTAATGCTGACAACTATGTGCACTTGTCAGTTAACAGATCTATTGCTTTTATTTTTATTCATTGCTTACCCTTTTGTTTGCACCATTTATTTTCTTTTATACCATGAAAGATGATAGCACTTTTTTAAAGGATTATTATTATTTGCAATAAAAAATAATTTTTAAATGGATTTCAAACCAGCCAGGTCATGTTCCTGTTTACCAGTGGCAGAGTTGCCTTCATAAATATTTCAGAAAACAACAAGCTTGTGACATTCTGTTTGCACTGAGTTTCCTTATACTGCACTATGCGCGCTTTATGATTACAATCACCAAGGCATGTGTAGTGTTTATTTAAAGTGTTAACCCCCCAAAAAAACAAAACAGTTCCTGTTCCCTTAACCACTTAACCACTTCCTTACTGGGCACTTAAACCCCCCTCCTGCACGGATCAATTTTCAGTTTTCAGCGCTGTCGCTCTTTGAATGACAATTGCGCGGTCGTGCGACGTTGTACCCAAACAAAATTGGCGCCCTTTTTTTCCCACAAATAGAGCTTTCTTTTGGTGGTATTTGATCCCCTCTGCGTCATTTCTGATCGCCGCTATAAACAAAAAAGAGCGACAATTTTGAAAAAAAAAAAACAATATTTTCTACTTTTTGCTATAATAAATATCCAAAAATAAAAAAACAAATTTATTCATCAGTTTTGGCTGATATATATTCTTGTACGTATTTTTGGTTAAAAAAATCGCAATCGGCGTTTGATTGGGTTGCGCAAAAGTTATAGCACCCACAAACTATGGAAATTGATTTATGGCATTTTTATTTATTTTTTTTTTACTAGTAATGGCGGCAATCTGCGATTTTTATCAGTGCTGCGATATCGGGGCGGACATGTCGGAAGTTTTTGACACTTTTTTGGGACCAATGACCTTTATACAGCGATCAGAAATTTAAATATCCACTGATTACTGTGTAAATGTCCTTGGCAGTGAAGGGGTTAACCTGCAGGGGGCAGTGAAGGGGTTAACAATGTTCCCTGGGTGTGTTCTAACTGTGGGGGGGGGGGGGCGGGGTTGACAGGGGCATGACAGATCTAACTGATCCCAGTGACAGGGATCAGTAGATCTGGCATGCCCCCCCTCACAGAACGGGGAACCGCCGTGTTTACTTCGGCGGTTCCCGTTCCTCCTCTCTGTAAGGAGATTGCGGGTCTCCGGCAGACATCAGGTCCGCCCGACCTGCGGGCACGCTCCCGCAGCATGCGGCGGTGCAAGCACGCACCACTCACGCCCGCGGGAGCGCACCCAGCGCGAGCCAAATGGGAGGACGTCTATTGACGTCCTCCCGGCATTTTAGAGCCGCGCTGTAGCCGTCATTCGGCTATAGCGCGGATGGCAGGAGGTTAAGGACTAAGCGTCTTTTTGAGATTCTGTGTTTACAAGTTAAAATCAGTTTTTTTTCGCTATAAAATTACTTAGAACCCCCAAACATTATATATATTTTTTCTAACACCCTAGAGAGTAAAATGGCGGTCGTTGCAATACTTTGTCACGCCGTATTTGCGCAGCGGTCTTACAATCACGTTTTTTTTTTTTTATAAATTCACTTTTTTAAATTAAATAATAAGACAACAGTAAAGTTAGCCCAATTTTTTTCCATATTGTCAAATATAATGTTATGCTGAGTAAATTTATACCCAACATGTAATGCTTCAAAATTGCACCCGCTCGTGGAATGGCAACAAACTTTGTCTCACTTTGCCAATGTGATGGATTTGTTGATAAACAAAGTAATTCATCACCAGCACTAAGCTAGCTATCACATGGCTTTGTTGATAAACAAAGCTATGTCAGCGATAGCAATCACAGTATTTTAACTCTCAACTTCACTCTCAACTTCACTCGTTCCTAATAAAATGTTTCCATAACACCGATTGGCCAGCAAAACTTTATACAAAACAGGGTGGCCTATCATCCTCAGGGGCGGTTCACACTGGAACGCATGCGTTTGAACATGCGCATTCCTGTGCGGTCCATGATTTCCAATTTTCACAGCCCATTCATTTTCAATGGGCTGCCAAAAGTACAGGAACTACTTTTTCAGATCACGCCACACCAAACTGAACGCTACTGCTGAACCATGAGGTTTACAATATACAGTATGTTATAATATCCTTATAGCAAATGTACACATTTTGTACTAGTGTATAACAGCTAGTGCTATCATTACTCACTATCTTTACTCAATATTATCCGAGCAGTTGATGCAATGAAAAACACTATAATAGTACTGAAGCATCATGGTTGCCTGAGATCTTCATAAAATATGACTAACAGAGCATGAATACGCTTAAAAAATGTAAAGCAATAAATATTGAAGAGTGTGCTCTTGACAGCAAAATCTTACCTCTGTCTCTAAGAACCGGCGCAAGGCTCTCTTCTTTTTGATACTTTTTCGACGGACGTAGACAGCAAAGGTTAGACCCATGATGACTATAATGAACAGGCCTCCAATGACACTGGCAGCAATGAGCGGAGTTCTAACATGATTAAAGCAAAAAAAAAAAAATCTGTTAGACACGAGCAAAAAAGTAACAGAACAGGAAAAAAATTGTAAATGATAAGATAAGAAAAAATAAGAGCTGTAAGGTCAATAAATACTTATATGTTGCATTATTTATAGTGCTATTTAACATACAGTATTGGGTACAAGCCACAAAGCTTTAACTACCTGCCCTTCGGATGATTTACCCCCTTCACGTCCAGGCCATTTTTTGCGATTCGGCATTGCGTTATTTTAACTGACAATTGCGTGCCATACAACTCTGTAACCAGATAAAATGTAATTTTTTTCCCCTACAAATAGAGCTTTCTTTTGGTGGTATTTGATCACCTCTGCGGTTTTTATTTTTTGCACTATAAACAAAAAAAAACCTGACAATTTTGAAAAAAAAAAAACAATATTTTTTACTTTCTACTATAAAACACATCCAATAAAAAAGTGGGGGAAAAAATCGAATTTCTACATCAATTTAGGCCAATATGTATTCTGCTACATATGTTTGGTAAAAAAAAAACAAATCATTCATTGGTTTTGTGCAAACGTTCTAGCGTTTACAAATTATGGGATATTTTTTTAATTAATTTTTTTTTTTACTAGTAATGGCGGCGATCAGTGACTTAAGGCCTGTCGTACAATAATCCGACCGTCAGTATGCTCCATTTGACAACCGATTTTTGACTGCCCCCCTCCATATTCCTCACAGCAGTCGGTTTTCAACCACCATAAGGTTTTTTTCTTCTTCCAAATACAAATGCCACATAAGATATGCACATTTGAAAGATCTTATAACTGCAATCAGATACCAACAGGTTAGTAACAATAACTGTGCCTAAGCCTAATGGACAAAGAGTTCCATTTCAAAAATGTCAGTACCATCGCAATACTACCATTGAGTTGCCCATTTATGCTTACAACTAGCAATGCATCTGTAAAAAAATCTGTTTTTATATATAACATATTTACATATTCTTTCGTAAATTTTAAATTTTGGCCAAAATTCCTATGGAATCAACTGATCTTAGAGAGGATTTTATATAGTTTGGATTTATTAAATGTTTTGTGATTGATCTACTGTTTTTTATAATAGAAATACTAACATGGCATATCAACATTATTGTGTAGAAATACTTTCAACCCTTTGTAATTTTGATTGTGGCACAGGTATATTATGTTGATCTACATATATTGTGTACGTTTTTTTATCTCTGTCTCTAATAGCCTTGAGGAAGGGGGAGACTTTGATCCCCCGAAACGTGTTAGCTTGACTCCACTGTAAGCACTCCAAGCAAAATAAAACTATACCTACTTTTTATTTGACTCTGGGTGCTCCTTCTATTCACCCCCTGATCCAAGCTTTTCCTAGCCAGTGCTTGTGTACTGTGGGGGAGGTGATTTTTTGAAGGGAAGGCATAGATCCGTGTCCCTGCTTTGCAGGAACACAGGATCAATACCTTCCTTACTGATAGAATGGCGAACTGCCTTGTTTACATAGGCAGATCGCTGTTCTGCCTGTGTACTGAACAATCGGCGGGTGCTGGCGGACATCGAGTCCATGGTACCTGCCACTGGGCTCCAGCTGTGTGTGATCGCAGCGGGAGCTGCCCCAGACCCAGATGTGTCAGATTGCGTACTAGGTATGTGATCTGGCACAACTGGGCCACTTTGCCACTGTATATCTAAGTTATATGGTCGGCAAGTGGTTAATGTAGAACTACGAGAAAAATAAAAAAAATGACATGCACAATGTTGTTTGTCATCAGCATTAAAAGTTGTTTTTGTTTCACATAGTGCCCCTGTAACATATTTTTATTACCTGATCCTGCGAATAGACCCAATTATTTTTTGTCTTCCTTTAACTGGACGACAACGCTGTTAATTCTACAGATCTAACAACAACTATATAGTGCAAGGACCTGTCTGGCTGAATACAAATTTATTGGATAGTTTAGGTGGGTCCTCATTTTACAAAGTTATGTTAAACCTAAAGAAGATTGTACAAAGATTGTATAGTCAGTCTCTCATTTGCTTCCTTTTGGTCTCCATGTCAGAAAATCTTGTGAGCTCTCTGTCTTTGCTGCACTACACTAAATGATATCCTTATTCTACAACAATATACACATCCACTGCTTAATTGGCTCCTGAACCTCTCCCCCCCCCACCCCCACTCTGCAAGTGCAGTTGCTACAAAGTTTAGTAAATGAGCAGAATCTTTGCTGCCTTCCATCATCCAATCATGTGTAAGCAAAAATGCTGTTTTTTTTTTTCCTTGCACATGATTGGGTATTCTTTGCAAAGTGAAGCTTTACCTCATTTACTAAGCTTTGGAGTAACTGTACTTTGCAAAGTGCTCAGTATATTTGCCTTTAGTAAGTCAACCTCCGTGGGATTGATTTACTAAAAGGGCTACTCACTTTGCAAGATAATAAGATCAAAACTGAAAATATCCTATCAAATACTTACCATAATTTTACTTTCCTGATGGACCCCATGGCAGCATACGTATGGATTAACCTCACCTCCTCTCCACTCCTATAGGACCCCACTCCCATAAGTTTGTGCTCTGAGCCAGAGGCTGCGTTCTATAACTAGCCCACACATGACACTGGGAGGGAACTCCTGCTGCAATTAAGTCCATCAGGAAAGAAAAAATGACAGTATTTGATAAGAAATTTTCCATTTTCCTGACAGACTCCATGGCAGCATACGTATGGGAATTAACTAGCCATATACCTCATGGGCGGGCAATGCTGAACCAAGGGCTTTAATTTGTACCATCAACAGACAGGACCTTCAAGCTAAAATAAACAGAGGATAAGAAGCAGGCTCTACACAATAATGAGCCATAAATTTATTGATTAAGGGCCCCAAGGCCGTCCTACGGATTACATTGGGAACTACATGCTTCAAAGCTGGCCAAATTGTAGACACACTCCTGGTCAAGTGAGCGGTCACCACCTCCAAATGGGCCGAGCCCTCAGCACTGTGAGCCTGTCGGATGGCCTGGACAACCCATGCCACAATCATCCTAGATGAGGCACGTTTCCTCGTTCTAAAGCCTGAAGGAAGCTGTAGCTTGCAGATATAACAATATCTGAGAGATTCGTAGAACCAAAGAAAAGGCAATCTTATACATAGTTCACATTTATTTTACACTTGCCAAGTCACTCATAGTAGTGCAAAAGTCAGACTCAGAATTCCCCGTTTACTAGATAGGCACTATAACCAACTACCAAACAACCAAGCCTCGATTGTGGACACTATATCTAAGGTAAGACTTCAATCATTCTGGTCCTTAGGGACAAGGATGGGCTCGGGCTTGTTCGGAACTGAATGTGCCCAATCAAACGAACCCTGCGTTGCGCTAATCACAGGCAGTGAGACATTTCCCTGATGTGCGACTGCAGTGATCTGGGAAATGTCTCACTGCCTGTGATTAGCTTAATGCAAGGTTCCCTTCCTGGCAGGCTCTGGCACGTTCTGAACACGCCCCGAGCCCATCCTTACTTAGGAGGAGGACAAAAAAGGAACGCAGCCTCTGAGCACAAATTTATGGGAGTGGAGTCCTATAGGAGCGGAGAGGAGGTGGGTTTAACCCACACGTATACTGCCATTGAGTCTGGAAGAAAGATAATTTTTCATATTGTAAAGGAATTTTCCCTTACAATTAAACAATCGTGCAAGAAAACAATGTTTCTTTTTTTCCCCTTGTACTTGATCAGGTATTCTTTGCAAAATGAATTTTTAGCAAATCAACCCCCATAGGACAGAAAATGTATTATTTACAGCAGTGATTCTCAACCCTGTCCTCAAGTACCCCCAACATGCCATGTTTGCAGTTTTTCCTTTATATTGCACAGGTGCTTTAATGAGTCAATGGCTTGGTATTTTGGACAGCTATGTTATCTAAGACAGTGGTTCTCAACTCCGGTCCTCGGGACCCACCAACAGGCCAGATTTTAAGTATTACCTTGGGGAGATGCAGACTAGAATACTGCAATCATTGAGCAGTAAATGATATCACCTGTGATGCACTTCAGTTATCCTGCAAACCTGGCCTGTTAGTGGGTCCCGAGGACTGGAGTTGAGAACCACTGATCTAAGAGAAACTTCCAAAACATGGCCTGTTGTGGTACTTGAGGACAGCGTTGAGAACCACTGATTTACAGGATTAGCAGGTGAAACTAAAATTTAAAAAAATAAATGAAGCCATCACATCTAAGGATTGATAAACTGCAATATATAAATCTTTTGGTTTTGGGTTTATATGCGGAGTTATTTTGAGAACGTATTCCTACTTTCTCCCAGAAATGAATGGTAATGGGTGGATATAAGGCATATCTTGGCAAAATGATTTGTATGAAAACCTTTATTAAAACCCCCTGACAGGTAATGCATCTCTTTAGAAACATGCAGTTTAAAATCAATACATTGTCACCTAATGATGTTAGCAAACGCAAATGTCACCTCGCCTACAGACTGTCCACCTTAAGAATGACATCAGAAATGTATCATTCTATACTGAACAGAACATCAACACTTATGTTATTTTCTCGAGCAAGTTAAAAGTAGGGAAATGAATGTTATTCAGTGAGTGCTCTTATAATTCAGGAGCACGGCTCCCATGCTGGGAGCATATTAGTCTTATCAGAACAACGATTCTTCACCTTGTTTCATTGTATCCCAGACGAATTAGCACACCATTCTTAGCAAGTTAATGCTGCAGCCAATAATGAGATAAGACCACATCATTGAGGCGCTATAAGGCTTTGAAATCCTACTAAACCAAGCACTTCTTGTATAGCTGGACTAATGCACAGGGGGGAAGCTAGCTGCAGTCGTCTTTCCAATCAGTGCATCGCTTCATTAAAGAGATAATTGGCTGCCTATCTCTATGCACAGAAAGCCACCTCTCTATTAGCTGTGTTGTAGCACAGAGTGTTCAGGAGGCTGCTTTATCAGGAATGAAGCTGCTGATGTCGTAGCTTCAGCTGCTGCTCACAGAAACCTTGCTTATTGTTCAGTTACAGACAAGACGTGGGCGTACTTTAAATCCTCATTCCCTGTCAAGTACACAGTGGTTTTGCAATAAAGCAAAATTACTTTAGAACCTATTGGCGCTTTCTATGGCATCATCAAACTATCACTTGGATGAAGAGTTGCATGGAATATTCATAAATAGTTAACACTAATGTAACTGTTCAGTTGTATTGATCATCCTTCAGTGGAAATATAGAGATTTGATATACTGTAGATACATGGCAGAATAATACCTGAAAGCAGAGCATGAATTAGTAGTACATTACATACACATTTTCTAAAGTACTCTGTTCTTGAAAACTCATTTCTAGTGTTGAGCGAACCCGGACTGTAACGTTCGGGTCCGTACCGAACTTTCGGGTGTCCGTGGCACGGACCCGGACCCGGACATTTCAAAAATCGTTCGGGTTCGGTCCGGGGTTCTGCTATTTTACTCCACGTGTTGAGAAGCTGCAGGGCAGCCAATCAACAAGCGTTTCACTGGTTTGCCCTTAGAAGCCATCACAGCCATGCCTACTAATGGCATGGCTGTGATTGGCCAGTGCATCATGTGACCCAGCCTCTTTATAAGCTGGAGTCACAGTGCTGCAGTCACATGCTCCTTGGGTTAGTGTAGGGAAAGGTAGCTGACGGCGTGAGGGACAGATTTCAGCCATTTTAAGACCTGATCCTGCATCCTGAGATAGATTACTTTACTACTGCTGTCTGTGCTGTTGCTCTGAGGACAGATAGCAGAAATTAGAGATTTCACATACC
>BLSH010009063.1:1400103-1413448 GCA_018402905.1 Glandirana rugosa | reverse complement strand
CTCTCCAAGGACAGCCACGACACTCCCTGTCTAATAGCAAGATCTACTCCACTATGAGATGATTTTAGAATGATAATCTGTCCCTTGCACCACCGACAGGAACCTCTCCCTATTCCACTATGAGATGATTTTAGAACGATAATCTGTCCCTCACCGCACCGTCAGGAACCTGTCTCTAATGCAGGATGAGATATTAGAACGCTAATCTTTCCCTCACAGCACCAGGAAACTGTCCCTAATGCAGTATCAGATGATATTAGAAAGCTAATCTTTCCCTCACAGCACCGCCAGGAACCTGTCTCTAATGCAGGATGAGATGATATTAGAACGCTAATCTCTCCCTCATAGCGGCGGCAGCAGCCTCTCCCTACTCCAGTACAAGACGATGTGATATGTGGCACTACGTGACTCCAGCTCATATAGAGGCTGGGCCACATGATGCACTAGCCAATCACAGCCATGCCATTAGTAGGCATGGCTGTGATGGCTTCTAAGGGCAAACGAGTGAAACACCTGTTGATTGGCTGCCCTGCAGCTATTGAAAAGGCACGAAAAATACCCAAATACCGAACCGAACACAGACTTTTTCTCAATTGTCCGGGTTCGGGACACGGACACCCCAAAGTCTGGTACGAACCCGAACTTTACAGTCCAGGTTCGCTCAATTCTATAGATCACTTATTTGGCATCTTAGGTATTCATTTTTTTCAATAAATAAAAGGCCTACTATGATTAGATGAGGTGACGGGGGGGGGGGTCAGGGGTATCATAATCCCCCCCTTGTCCAATCAGAGAACTACTCCCAAGATCAAGGCTCTCCCTGTATCTAGTGTGAGCTACTTCCAGCATCCCCAGTGGCCCTTCAGATATAAAATATGCATACTTACATCAGGCTCGGCTGGCCTAATGAAAGTATGCAAAACATAATTTCTGGAGCTTTAAAACAGATGAAAATTCGTTCACAAACCCCTGGGCACAGAAATCCTCAGAAAAAAATTGGTTTGCTTGGTTAAAAAAAAAAGTTACTGCTTTTTTAGTTGCTGTGTGCACTGACTGGATTGGGGACGGCATCAACTCCCATGACTAGTTCATTCCACAGGTTCAATTCCTATCAACTTCTGTTACTTGAGTAAGCTTGCAGACATATCTTGCATCTGCAAGGCAACCTTAAAGTGGTTGTAAACTTCAGACATGAAAAATGAATAAAGTACTATAGTGTGTACTAACCTGAATCCAAAGCACCAATTCTGGTTCCTCTCTGATCTTTGCTTTCTCTGCTATCTGCATAACTCACTCCTAATATATTAAGCCAACACCAGAGCCCCCAAGAAGTTGAGCTTCCGCCCTCCCTCCCCCTCCCTCCAGCATAGAGTAGATTACTCATATCCTCAGCTCTATGTTTCTCTGAGCCTGTGAAGAGGTGGTGTGTCCCTTTCCTCCAATCAAGTCACAGATTACACTCAGCTCTGTGTTCTAGCTCTGCGGTGTATGTGTGATGTCATATCCCATCCTCCTGCTTTCTGCTGCTGAGAAAAACCCTTTCATCTGTGTGCTGTAGAAGAATGTATGGGGCAGATAAACAGGTACAACTTATATAGGAGGATTTGTTTAATCTCTGTGTATAACCTGAGGCTTGTTACTTCACTGTGTATATGTAAGGGTTTACAACCACTTTAAACCATTTATTGGGAGTGTGCACAATGGGATGACAATGTTGACTGTATTGTAAGGCAATGGGTTAGCATTTTCACCATTGCAAATAAAGAGCAAGGACTGCTAGAATAAATAGCTATTTTTAAAAGCAGAAGAAAAAATGTAAAACCCACAACAATAATGGCAATACATTAAAAGTTGATTTTTGGGTTTGCATACATTTAATGTCTTAAAAACCAAATCCACACAATATGATATTGAACATCCTTTCCTATGGAACACATTCTGTAGTGCAAATCTGCAAAATTCAAAAAGCACTAAAATGCACATGTGTGAATCCAGCCTAATTGTTCATTCTACTTTACTGAGAATCTGCTAGGGGAATGTATATCTTTTATTGTGTTGCAATGGGCACAGCAGTTGGTGGATCTTGGAATTCTGGTGAGGATATCTTGCTACTAAAGCCACAATAGTTATAAAAAGCAACCACTTAAAACTAAGGTATCATATTTGGATGGAGTTCACCTTTTAAAAGAGATCAAAAAAGCATATGTGACCTCATGTTTCAATGCCTGTTCTTAATGACTTTTGTTGGCAGGGGAATTCTAACACAGATTTCTTTTTATCCTCAATTTAAGTAAGCTTCCATCTCTTATAACTATGGTTAACAGCTTAGCACTTTCATATTTTATATAATTTGCAGCAAAGAAGCTTTACACATATAAATGCAGGCTGTGGGCTAGAGCTGATGCAAGAACAACTAAGTACACTCAAAGGAAGAGAGTCTTAAACAGTATGCCAAGAGTGTGCTATTACTGGAGGAAAGTGTAACACCTCTCGTGATGATGGTGTTAGCATTTAAAGGGGTGTAGCGCACCCCCTAAGGAGCTACAAGTATATAGGGATCCCCTACCCTGCACAGCCAGGCACACTGCATCTTCACAGCACACTTGAATCAGAGGAACAGCTTAGTGCTTGGTTTTATATTTTATTCAGGGGAATAAACTTGGATAGGGATATTATGGGATGCATACATGATCAAAGCAGTAGAACTCTTCAGGGACACAACTATATACAGTCCTATATACTTCTCCTCTACCTCCTGCACAAATCTTGCCTGTAGAACTGCAACTCCCAGGACCAGCTGTCACTGTTTGGATGATCTGACAAAGGCTCAGTCAGACCGGTAGCAAATACCCTTTACAGGAAGGGCTTGCGGGCCCCTTGTTTGTGCAGCAAAGTCCTAATGCACAGCTGTCCTCCTCCTGTGGCTACTGATCCCAGCACCATCTCTTCAGGCACTGCCAACCCACCTGGCTGCAGCTGCCCCTTTCTCTAGCCCTCCTAACTAAGACTCCACAGTACACCCAGACTGACTCTGCATCCATCCCAGACTGCACTCTCCCAGTCCTCTCAGGTATGTCCTCTCTCCGACTGCATCACTCACCCACCTGGCTGTCTTCCTCCTTGGAGATTTGTCTGGCAGTGTTCTTCTGCTGTCCTCCACCTGCTCCCATGCCCTCGATCAGGACATCTCTTTGTGTCATGAAGAGTGTCCCTTCTGCACCCGAGCCCAGGCCCGAGGTCACCCCCCTGGGGGTTGGTCAGGGCACTCAGAATACTCCAGGAAGCTATTCCTCACCCCCACACACATTCTTCTGGAAGTTTCCAGAAAGTTCCAGAAGTAGTGGGAGGTCTCAGAGATGCTGCCTGTGAGTTACCAGCCCTCCCACAGTCACTCAAACTCTGACCCAGAAAAACACAGGTTTGGCTACCAGCCAAGCCATACAATTTACCTACTCAAACAAAAAATCTATTCTAGCACACTAGAGGGTGCTACAGGAACACGACACATAAGTTTACTATTTCATATTTTGATTCAAAGTAAACATAAATATTAAGCGTACATAAAATATAGATTGGTTAAACCCTTCATCATTTTTTTTGCCCATCTGTGCCCCATTGTTGAGATTTCACTTCCTGTCCCATAGTAAGAGGAAATCTCTCCGATGTGAGAGAAATCCCTTTTTAGATAGTTATCACCAGAACAAATGTTTTCTCTCTATTGCTGGTGGCAGTTTACATTTTCCTCCACCCTCAATTCCAGTAACAGAGGTCACCAGAAGAGAGGGGGAATCTCTTTCCTATACTTATACGTGGATATAAAGTAAATGAACTGAAGAAGTGGCTTAGACAAGCTTCAAAATGTCTTTGACATTACAGAACAGGTCCAGTTGAATGGGAATAGCTACTGCTAGATGTATGATTATATGTGATCATATCTATCTTTAATTTTTATGCTGAGCTGTGGTCTCACATCTAGGTGTATAGTTTGATACTTCTAAGTCCAGTGCAAGGTATGAGATATGGTGCTGAACCTTAATCCTATAACAGAGTTTTTTAACAAGAAACAACTTCAACTCCTATCACTCTTCCTGCACAAAGCATGACCACCTAATACCACAAAACCCTCATAACCCCTCCTCTACGCCCGACCTCTAAAACCCCTAAAGCCCTTTGCATGTTGTATTACCTCTCCAGATAGAAAGCCTTCTTCTCCCAGACTCAGACTCTCCCAGACTCATTTTTAGGGATAGAAAATGTGTAAAAAAAAAAGAAGAAAAAGTATATCAATACTCCCATAGGAGCCACTAGAAATGTGCCCAGGTTCTTTTTCCCAGTAATTGCTCCATAACCAGGCACATGTTCCCAGTCACTCTTCAGCGCAATAAGTAGTCCATGGGTGTTCTTTTCGTGTTTTTTATTTTAAGTAACTTGGATAGGGTTAGGGATTTAAGTAGGATACTCCAAAAATGTACAAAGTGAGGACAAGTAGACTTCCTTCTGTAGAACTGTGAGCAGAGTCCTTGTAAAATCAGACTTGGCTTTGTAGTAGTAGTAGCAACTAAAGGCACAGATGCCTCTTCTTTTGAGCAATTAGAGCACAGCCCCTTCACAAAGAATTAGATAGACTGTGTCCCCGTTACACAAACACACAGCTGACTCTCTTGCACCAGAGGGGTGGCAGCAGCACACAGTCTCTAAGATCTCTCTCAGCAGTCTGTACTCGCTAAATATCATTGGAAAGTTGGTTGCCTCTTTCCAACATTCATGCAACAGCTTTTTACTGCAATACCAGACTAGATTTTCAGACGACAGCCCCTCAGTCAGCAAAGCAGGCTCTCCGGTCATCTACCTGAGGCTTTAGCACTTTGCAGGCAGGAGTGTTCCTCTGCTGCAGGAAAATCAACAGAAGCTCTGTGTCTCTACCCATCTGGGCCACCTTCCCAGGGATTGGCCAGGGCGGTATAAATATATACGCTGCCTATTTTCCTTGCTTGACACCTATGTTCCAGAGAGATTCCCAGTTCTCTAGAAAGCAGAGAGAGCAATTCCATCTACAGCAGGTGAAACACAGAACAGGCCAGAATAATCAACACAGGTACACTGATTATAGTGAGCAACATTAAATTTGCCTAACAACTAAACAGCAGCTGCAGTGGATACAGTAATCCAGAACTAAATTTACCTAAACCTAGCAACTAACTAGGAGGGTACATAAGTAATATTCTCTCCTGCCAACTGAATGACAGCTGAAATAGCCAGTCAGAGAAAGAGGGTGCACAGTGCATGCCCTGTCATGAGCTGTGCACTCCCTGGGACATAAAGGAAGAGTTCTGACAACTCTCACAGCCGATTGTCCACTGTTTTAAAGATGTAATTCACTTTTACCAAAAAACTGACTATGCAGATAAAGATCATCTGTACAAACTGTGCAGCTTTGAACAAGGCTATGCTATAGGTGTAGGCCAAGTATGTACTTCATGAAGCCTGACTGAAAAACTCCCAGAGATAACATAACATTATCCTGCCTTGTTGCTAGGACATCGCCAAGAGACCCCGAGCTGTTACTGTTCACCCTCACCATCACAGGAGCGAGTTCTCAAATGCTGAACTCAGAGCTATGACATCCGAGGAGAGAAAGTACATGAGGGGTTTGAAACAGAGAAAGAGCTCACTCTTGTCATGGTGGGGGTGAACAGTAACAGCTGCAAGTCTCTTAGCAGTGACCTAGCAACAAAACAAAATGGGATGATGCGATCTCTGGGGGTTTTTCAGTGAGGCTTCATGAGGTAAGCAATCGGCCTACACTTAAAGCAGGGGGATTATTCAATTATGGTCAAAGCCGCAGAGTTTGCATTTTATCTTCAGATGCCCCTTATCTGCAATATGCAATTTTTTGGTAAAGGTTAACTATGCCTTTAAGGTGAAGATGATGTGAACGTTTTTACGTGGTAAGGGAGGCCGCTAGCCTCCATTCCTCAGGAGATGGACCTTCCTAAAAATCTAGGCCAACCAAGTAATCAGTCCAGTGAGGATTTACCCTTTAATTGCCGGGCATGGCTGTAGATAAATTTACTATTGCTGGTAGAAAAAGGAAGAGCCAATGTATCGCTCAAATATTATTTATAGTAGCAGTTGACTTACTATTCACAGAGTTCAGATTTATTCTAAAAGAACATTTCATTTCAATTTTAAAGACCATACTGCTCCCTGCCATTATACATAATTTATAAATATTTTTAGAATTGTCCAGAGAATTTTACAACAGTAACTGATAAATGTAGATTTATTTAAATGAGGCCCAAAGCAGAGGCATTTATCCAGCACTTTGGACAACTTATTAAAATTTCTGTTTAATGAATGTCTTCTAACAGCAACAAGTGGATATCGTGCAGCACGGGGAGTACTATGGATATTATGGCAAATCCACATAATATTAAAGATAAGGATTTTCATATATGAATGCCGATCTAACTAGCATTCAAAGGCCATTTTGCTAAATATTTATTTTATTACTCAAGATTGCAGGGAAATGTTGGAAAACATAGCCTATTTTTAAGTCCTGGATAATTTTCTCCTCTACACAGCCTCTCAGCAGCACACAATATTGTGACAGGCAATGGAGAAACATCTCAGTTAGGTTAATGACCCCTAAGATTTATGTTTGTCATTCAGAAGCAGTTGAGTTTTAATTGACAAGCAGGTGAGAGAACTGAGTTTGCATGGCTTCAGCTCACAGCAGCTACTGCCACATCTCCTGTCTTAGGGTATCTTCAGATGCCCTTTAATGTGTCCTCTTGTTGACAGGGGCTCAGAAAGATTTCCATCCTTGGCCTTTACAGAGCAGGTGGCAGGGTAATGAAAAAAGTCTCCATATATGGCTTTCTATATAAAAATGAGGAAATTGAACACATTTCAGAATGTTTCTATTTTTTCCATAAGCAAAAATCCATGTAAACCCGAGAGCAATACTCATATAAGGAATATATTTGTTGCTGGTTTTACAAGATCTATTTCTAGATGTAAGGGCCAGAAAGAACACTGCATATGTGAAATGGTACTCCCATTATTTAAAGCCCCTCAGGCCCCACCAGGCAGTAGTCCGTTTTCCTTTCCTAGGTGTTTACTTAGGGAGAACGAAGAAAAATATTCATCTGGTTTTAAAAAGTTAAAAGATTTGTTTTTCTTTTACACTTGCTTACTTTTTCACCTGACCTATATAATGGATCTTGCTGAAAAGAATATCAAATAGGCTCCAGTCAATTTTTAAAGGTGCTGTAGAAAGCACTGGCTGTAACTAGTGGTTTTCTATAAAACAATTCTAGTGTACCTAAAGGAAATTTAAAGCTAACACTTTTTTGTTTTGGATAAGGTAAGGAAGGGTTAAACTCCTCCAAATCCCAGTGTGTCTTTTTTGTATTTGCACAGCAATTTCAGCTGGAAATTCCGAGCAAATGTGAAGGGGAAGTGCCAGTAGTTGCCCATAAATCCAAAATGGGTCCTGGAAGCTTTGATTTTTAAACCCAGAAAAAAAAAATGGATGAGCGTTAATGCCCCATCCCAATCTGTTTCTATTTAGCAGGGGATCTGTTCATAGAATTTCTGCTGATGGGACTAGATGGTGCTTGCGCGAAAGGGGCCTTACTGTTTTATTCATCTGCAAATCAAAGTCTCATTTTTTTTGTTTCAAAATAGCAAACATGTTACACTTACCTGCTCTGTGCAGTGCTTTTACACAGAGCAGCCCAGATCCTCCTCTTCTCAAGTCCCTCTTCAGCACTCCTGGCCCCTTCCTCCTGTTGAGTGCCCACACAGCAAGCAGCTTGCTATGGGGGCACCCGAGCTGAGCAGCAGATTCGTGTATACATTCAGACATGGAACCATGGCCCGGTCCCGCCCCCTCTCTCCTCATTGGCTCACTGACTTTCATTGACAGCAGCAGGAGCCTCTCTGGTGTCTCAGCCAATGAGGAGGGAGAGTCCCGGACAGCTGAGTCTCTCGTGCAACATTGCTGGATCGGAGGGAGCTCAGGTAAGTATTAGTGGAGCTTAAGGGGGCTGCTGCACACAGAAGGCTTTTTATCTTAATGCATAGAATGCATTAGGATAAAAAAAAAACTTCTAACTTTACAAGCACTCTAACTACTTTACACCTTATGTTGGGATAAGAAGGTATATTATTGTCAGGGACGTGCTGGGCAAAGCATTACTAATGCTCAAAGGTGGACGCAAATGCACATGTGCAGGAGCAATCCCGCATGTCTGACACACGAATGTGTGCATGCACGTGAATGTTCACAAACATGCCAATAAACGTTGGCGCCTAAATGCCATATATAAGAGCAGCATGTTCAATAGTACTTTGCTGTCTGATCTGCACCTTGAACTGGTATGCCTGTTCCTGAGATCCTTACTTGATTCCTGTGTTTGACCCGGCTTCTTCTGAATACGCTTGCAAAGTATTATCCTGACCCCGGCTTGCCTTGCTGACTTTGCTTAACCACTTCAGCCCCAGAAGGTTTTACCCCCTAATGACCAAGCCATTTTTTGCAATATGGCACTGCGTTACTTTAGCTGACAATTGCACGGTCGTGCAACGCTGTACCTAAATAAAATGTATGCCTTTTTTCCCCACAAATAGAGCTTTCTTTTGGTGGTATTTGATCAGCTCTGTTTTTTTTCCTCTATAAACAAAAAAAGCAGCAATTTTGAAAAAAAACAATATTGTTTATTTTCTGCTGTAAAACATACAGAATACATTTTTAAAAAAAATCTAATTTCTTCATCAATTTAGGCCAATATGTATTCTGCTACACATTTTGGTAAAAAAAAACACCAATAAGCGTATATTGATTGGTTTGCGCCAAAGTTATAGGGTCTATAAAATAGGGGATAGGTTTATGGCATTTTTATTATTATTATTTTTTTTTTTTTACTAGTAATGACGGAAGTGCTCATGGGCATTTTTTTCTTTCATCTGGAGGAGGAGAGGGTGGGCTTTCTCAGCTAAGCACAACTTTCTGCCTGAATGCTTAAGCTAAGGGCAGATTAATTGCATAAGTGCAGAATTGCAGAAGTAAAGCCTCGTACACATGGGACCACGATCGTATACAACAGGTCATACTAACGACCGTTGTATGCGAAATTGATCATTCGTATGCGCGATTAGAATAGCCGACATACGATGGTCGTACAAGGGGAGTTGTATGAGCAGACTAGAAAACTTGGTCGTATCAACAAGCGGTCATACAACTGTTGTATCGTGTGTACAGAGCAGTTGGTACAACAAGTTGTATTGTGCAAAACACGCATGCTCAGAAGTCAGGAACGGCCGGATGCTAATTACATGCACCTGAACGTTCTTTCTGTGGTCGTACGATCGTGTAGTGCAGTCATTATGTAAGTTACATTATCCAACATAAGATTTGAGACGATCGTAAGTACGATCTTTGTCCCCTGTGTACGGGGCTTAAATGCTACACGAATCACCTGCCCTTACTCATGATGACTGCAGCTAGTAATGCTAGGAGGAAAACTTTTCAAAGTGATGTCTCAACAAAATAAAGCATGGAGACATAAAATGATGAGTAAGTTTGCTTTGAATTTTAAAAATGTAACTATTGTTTTCTGGCTGTTTTTTTTATTTCTATTTTTCTAACCACTAATATTTAAACTTTTTTGTTTTTACTAGTTTGTTCACAAACTAAACTATCATTTGTAAAATGCAATGCTTTATACCAGAATCAACATTTTAGTGTCATTTTAACGGGTCAAATTATGGAATAAAATGTATACTTTTTATCTACAGTAAAATTACTTTTTAAACTAACACTGATCAAAGTAGAAAAAGAAAAACATTAACTGGATTCAATGCAGACAGGTCTTCTTTCATGTAGGTCAATACATAGGGCCTAGCTAATTTACAGTCACAGTGTTAAGGGATATATTGGTAAATCTGAGATGCATGGATAAAGTAATAGTAAGGCTACAATGACACCTCTTCAGTTTACAGCGCATTCATAATTCTGCTTTCTTCATCTCTGGTTAGGTTTCCAGCAAAACACACTTTCCGTAGAGATAAATGGTATAGTGCCTTAAAAAAGTATTCATACCCCTTGAAATTTTCCACATTTTGTCATGTTGCAACCAAAAACGTAAATGTATTTTATTGAGATTTTATGGGATAGACCAACACAAAGTGGCACATAATTGTGAAGTGGAAGGAAAATGATAAATGGTTTTCAAAATGTTTTACAAATATGTGAAAAGTGTGGTGTGCTTTTGTATTCAGCCCCCCTGAGTCAATACTTTGTAGAACCGCCTTTCCCTGCAATTACAGTTGCAAGTCTTTTTGGGGATGTCTCTACCAGCTTTGCACATCTAGAAAGTGACATTTTTATGCATTTTTCTTTGCAAAATAGCTCAAGCTCTGTCAGATTGGATGGAGAGTGTCTGTGAATGGCAATTTTCTGGTTCAAAAAGTTTTATTGAATAAACAACAGCAGTACATTACATGTAATACTTCATGAGACCAAGAACAGGCTATATTCACAATTGGGGAAAAAGACAGGATAGTTGGAGGGTCGGAACCTAACTTGTCATTAAACAGACAGGTAGAACTTGAGAAGGGCGGAAGGCTGTGGAGAGAGGATTGATAGATGGAGGGGGTACCCATGGGCGAAGGTTCCTAACCTTTGTGGCCGGAGATAGGAGATTAGGCTCATGAGTGTCCGATCAAGGGTTAGCGCTGTCTTGGTGGTGATTAAGCAGTGCTGATGTTTCGGAGGAGGAGAAGGAAGGAAGAAAGAGCGGGGGAAAGGGGGCTAGCCGATAAGGGGAAAGAAGGGAGAGAGATCCCATGGCTCGGGGGCAGCCTGGGGAGGAATGGGGCTGGCCCTGGATGGGGGGAGAAAAGAGGTAGGGGGAGGAAGAAGGAGGGAAGAGAGACAGTGAGCGGGAGGCGGGTTTGGGGAGGACCGGTCGCAAGATTTTGTAAGGCCTATACGAGAGGTTATATAGGCTATGTGTAGCAGTAAGCTGAATGTTCAGGGCTGGTATCGTGTGATGTCAAAGCCCGGGGGGGCAAAGTGGGTCAGCCAAGGGGACCACACGCGGTCGTGTTTGGGAAGCCTGTCTGTGGCTATAGCTTCTATCCTGGCATGGATCATGGCTTTTGTGATTCTGTTTTTAGTTTCGGCAACGGGGAGTTGAGGGGATTTCCACGCGTGAGCAATGGTTTGCTTCGCCGCTGTGGTGACCTGTAGTAGAAGCTTGTGTTGTGACTTGAATAATTCTGGGGGCTTAATGTTCAGGAGGGCCGTTTTAGGGTCAAGGGCTACGGGGGTGCCCATGAGTTTAGTGAGGATTTCAAAAATTTGAGCCCAAAATCTTTGAGCAATCGAGCAATCCCACCATATGTGGAGGTGGGTACCGGAGTCTGGGCAGCCTCTAAAGCAGAGAGGGGAGTACGAGGGCATAAATTTGTTTATTCTGGCTGGGACTAGGTACCATCTCATCAGAACTTTGTAGGAGGTCTCAAGTGCCACAATATTCTGGGAGGAGGCTTTGGTTGATTCCCAAATTTCGATCCAGTCTTCTGGATCGATGGATTGTTGAAGATCTTTTTCCCACGCTTTAACGTAGGGGATTTGAGCCGCAGGTGGGGTGTCGAGAAGGTGGGAATAGAGTGTTGAGATAATACCCCTAGCGTGGGGGTCTGATTTACAAAAGTGTTCAAATGGGGAAAAGATAGGCAGGGAAGAGCTAGTGCGCACATGAGGGGTGAAGAGATGTTTCAATTGGAGATACCTGAAGATTTCTGAGTTGGGAAGCTGATATTGCTCCTGGAGAGAGGGGAACGTTTTGATCGAATCAGGCGTAGTGAAAGCGTGAGCTCTCAGAAGGCCCGCTTCCGTCCATCTGGCGAATGAGGTTGGGGACGACCAAGCCGGATAGAAGGAAGGATTTTTGAGGAAGGACAGCATGGGGGTTATGTGGAGATAGTAATCCTGTCTTCCGTTTAAGTTTATCCCATAACTTGAGGCTGTGGGCGGTGACAGGGTTATGAGTCAGGCCCCGCTCCCTTGGGGAGAGCCAAAGGAGGTTGGCCATGGATAGGGGGTCACAGTCGACCGCCTCAAGCGATACCCAGAGGGGTGTCTCACATGTGGCGTGCCATTTAGGAAGGGCAGCCAGTTGTGCTGCCTGGTAGTACCCAGCAAAGTGGGGTACACCCAGGCCACCCTTAGCCTTAGGAGAAAACAGGATACGTTTAGATACACGGGGTCGTGAGTTTCCCCAAATATATTGGAGGGTTCTCCGCTGGAGGATCCTGAGGAAATGGGGGGGGGCACCTCGGCAGGGAGGACCCTGAAAAGGTAGAGGATTTTGGGCAAAATGGTCATTTTGACTGCGGAGATCCGGCCCAGCCATGCCTGGGGCAGTTTGGACCAACTCGACATCAGGCGTGTGAGATGAGCTAGCATAGGGGGGTAGTTTACCGTGTACAGGTCAGACGGGTTGGGGGGGAGATGTATCCCAAGGTAGGGGAGGCTAGTTGAGACCCAAGTAAAAGGGAGAGATTGTTGGAGGTGCGTTTGCTCGTTGGGGTCTAGGGAGATGTTTAGTATTTTGGATTTTCCTGGGTTAACTTTCAAGCCAGATATAGTAGCAAAGTCGGAAAGGGTCTGGAGTAAGTTGGGGGCCGAGGTGGGAGGGGAGGTGAGGAATAAGAGGACGTCGTCGGCGAAGAGGCAAAGCTTGTGGTGGTGTCCCCCCACCTCAATACCTTTTATGTTCGGATTCGTTCGGATCAATTGTGCAAGGGGCTCAATAGCCAGGGAAAAGAGGAGGGGGGATAGGGGACACCCCTGACGGGATCCTCTGCGGATTGGGAAGGGGTCTGACTTGAATCCTGCATATCTGACACAGGCTGACGGGGAGGAGTAGAGGGAGGTAATCAATGTCCGGAAGTGAGGGCCAAATCCCCACTTTTCTAGGACCAGAGACAAATAAGGCCAGGAGAGAGTATCGAAGGCCTTTCTAATATCTAAGGATAGAAGGCATGTGGGAATATTACGGGAGCGGGCAATGTGTGATAGGAGTGTCACCCTCCGGATGTTGTCTCCAGCTTGCCTGGCGGGTATAAATCCCACCTGGTCTTTGTGGATAAGAGAGCCCACCAATTTGTTAAGGCGGGTGGCCAAGATTTTGGCCATTAGTTTAATGTCTAGGTTGAGTAATGATATCGGGCGATAGTTAGCCCAAGATGAGTCATCGGAGGAGGGTTTAGGCAGCATGGAAGGCTACTGAGTAGAACCCGATTGATAGCGGGCTATAGTAATGAGTTG
>BLSH010009063.1:1351230-1384627 GCA_018402905.1 Glandirana rugosa | reverse complement strand
ATGTAAATATTGTAAGAATTCGTTGAAGAACGACCGTCTTTACATAATGGAGTGAGATACAAAAATTGGACTCTACTTTACCTCCCCTGGTTCGGAAATCTTTGTGTTTTTACCTTAAATATTCATAGTACGTTCAGTATGTTACGACCAATAGGAAAAAAGCTAAAATCCCTGTGTTCTGGCTCCCTGTCCCTGTGTTCTGGCTCCCTGTCCCTGTGTTCTGACTGCTGCATTTCACACCCTAGGCTTATACGCGGGTCAATACGTTTTCCATATTTTTTGGGCAAAAGTAGGGGGGGTCGACTTATACACGGGTCGACTTATACACGAGTATATACGGTAATTCATGGCTTTGAGTTTATATGCTAAAAAAAGGATAACCAGCATTGTATGACTTGCATGATACTTATAAATTCCATTTTTGTGTTTCTAAAGGCTTGGTCCCCTCCATTTCATCTCAGGTTAAAAACATAGAGTGAGGTAATACATTTCTGCCAGCAAGAAGTTGCTTAAGAATGTTATAAATGTAGAACAGTGATTCTCAACGGGGGTTCCGCGATCTTCCTGTCAATCAGCCACTGACGGGTAGATTGCATCCCAGCGCTGTCTTGTGTGAAACGGCTCTTACACTAGCGTTTTAATGCAGAGCGGTGCTGGCAAACAAAGAGTGTTTGTGCTCTTCCTGGCCTGCCCCTCCCCACACCCTTCTCATTTTTCCCAGGTGTGATAGGATGGACAAGAGAGGAGGGGCTGACCAGGAACACGTGCGAGTGTAAGGACTACCACAGCCAGCCACTTCCCTGTGTACCTGCATGATAAGGAAACCGCTGATGCCTTGCTCCAATGTAGGAATGTGCCCTGCCCCATGTAATTGTGTGCTCTTTTACTTTCTAAAATATGTGCCCTGTTCTGCTCTCATGTGCCCTGTTCTGCTCCCATGTGTCATGTTCTGCTCCCATGTGCCCTGTTCTTCTCCCATGTGTCATGTTCTGCCCCCATGTGCCCTGTTCTGCCCCCATGTGCCCTGTTCTGCTCCCATGTGCCCTGTTCTACTCCCATGTGTCATGTTCTGCTCCCATGCGCCCTGTTCTGCTCCAATGTGCCCTGTTCTGCCCCCATGTGCCCTGTTCTGCTCTCATGTGCCATGTTCTGCTCCCATGTGCCCTTTTCTGCTCCCATGTGCCATGTTCTGCTCCCATGTGCCATGTTCTACTCCCATGTGTCATGTTCTGCTCCCATGTGCCCTGTTCTGCTCCCATGTGTCATGTTCTGCTCCCATGTGCCCTGTTCTGCTCCCATGTGTCATGTTCTGCTCCCATGTGTCATGTTCTGCTCCCATGTGTCATGTTCTACTCCCATGTGTCATGTTCTGCCCCCATGTGCCCCGTTCTACTCCCATGTGGTCTGTTCTGCTCCCATGTGTCATGTTCTGCTCCCATGTGTCATGTTCTGCTCCCATGTGTCTTGTTCTGCTCCCATGTGTCATGTTCTGCCCCCATGTGCCCCGTTCTACTCCCATGTGGTCTGTTCTGCTCCCATGTGTCATGTTCTGCTCCCATGTGTCATGTTCTGCTCCCATGTGTCTTGTTCTGCTCCCATGTGTCTTGTTCTGCTCCCATGTGTCTTGTTCTGCTCTCATGTGCCCTGTTCTGCTCCCATGTGTCATGTTATGCTCCCATGTGTCATGTTCTGGTCTCATGTGCCCTGTTCTGCTCCCATGTGTCATGTCCTGCTCCCATGTGTCATGTTCTGCTCCCATGTGTGTAGAGTTGAGCGAACCCAGACTGTAAAATTCGGGTCCGTACCGGACTATGGGGTGCCCGTGCCCCAAACCCGATCCTGAACATTTAAAAAAAAGTCCGGGATCGGGTTTGGAATTCGGGTATTTTTGGCGCCTTTTCTATAGCTGCTGGGCAGCCAATCAACAAGCTTTTCACTAGTTTGCCCTTAGAAGCCATACACACTAATGGCATGGCTATGATTGGCCAGTGCATCATGTGACCCAGCCTCTATATGGAGCTGGAGTCACGTAGCGCCGCGTGTCAGATCGTCTCAGACTAGAGTAGGGAGAGCTTCATGCCGCTGCTGTGAGGGAAAGATTAGCATTCACAACCATCTCAGACTGCATTAGACCTTTATTGGGGTCCTGTGAGGGAGACATTCGCGTATCAGAACCATCTTATAGTGCATTAGGGAGATGTTCCTGTCTGTGCTGTGAGGGAGACATTAGCGTTCAGAACCATCTTATAGTGCATTAGGGAAACGTAACTGTTGCTGCTCTGAGGGAGAGATTCTCATTCTAAAACCATCTACTACTGCATTAGGGAAACGTTCCTGTTGTTGCTCTGAGGGAGAGATTATCGTTCTAAAAACAACTACTACTGCATTAGGGAAACGTTCCTCTTGGTGCTCTGAGGGAGAGTTTATCGTTC
The DNA here is from genome assembly GCA_018402905.1 of Glandirana rugosa. Lineage (NCBI taxonomy): Eukaryota > Metazoa > Chordata > Amphibia > Anura > Ranidae > Glandirana > Glandirana rugosa. Next base: position 1,382,195 of record BLSH010009063.1, on the reverse strand, counting down.
TAAAAACAACTACTACTGCATTAGGGCCAGGTTCCTGTTGGTGCTCTGAGGGAGAGTTTATCGTTATAAAGCCATCTCCTACTGCATTAGGGAGAGGTTCCTGTTGGTGCTGTGAAAGACAGATTATCGTTCTAAAATCATCTCATACTGGTGTAGGGAGAGGTTCCTGCTGCTGGTGTGAGCGGTGCATTTCTTGCACAAAAATAAAAAGTGCATCTACAATTTTTTTTTTTTTCAAATAAGAAAAATAATTTATTATTCTTTTTTTTTTTTGTATTAATAAATAGTGCTACATAGTACATTTGTGTCCAGAATGAGGAGAGTGTCAAATAAGGGACGTGGTGGTGGTCGTGGTGCTGCTGGTGCTGGTGGTGTTGCTGAAGCTCCTGTTGCAAGGAGAGGACGTGGTCGATCTGTGCCAGCTACACGCACAAGTGAAACACCTTCCTTAGGTAGCTGACAGAACCTTCAACGTTATATGGTAGGCCCGAATGCCGCTCATTGAACCGTGAGGCCAGAACAAGTACAGGCGATAGTAGATTGGGTGGCTGACAATGCATCCAGTTCCTTCACATTGTCTCCCACCCAGTCCCTTGATGAAAGCTCAGAGTTGGCACCTGAACCCCATGGCCATCTGTCTTTCACCTCAGCCCCTTGTAAATCAGCCAAGCAGTCTGAGCCCCAAGTCATGCAGCAGTCTCTTATGCTTTTTGATGACTCTACTGCTGTGCTTTCCGTGTGCCATCCACATAGCCCTGGCCCAGAAGTGGAAGTCATTGAGTGCACTGATGCCCAACCACTTCTGGTTCAGGATGAGGACATGGAAACTCCACGGCAGCACGTCTGTGATGATGATGACGAAACACAGGGGCCAACTGCTGCGGCTTTCCTCAGTGTACAGACTGACAACGAGGGCAGTGGTGAAGGGTGGGTGGAAGATGATGTGGAGGATGATGAGGTCCTAGACCCCACATGGAATGAAGGTCATGCGAGTGACATGTGCAGTTTGGAGGAAGAGGTGGTGGTCGCACAGAGGCACCAGCACAGCAAAAGAGGAAGCAGGTTGCAAAAGCGGAGCGAGCGTCCCCTAGACAGTAGAGCTGCTACTGCCCATCGCACCCAGGGACCTAGCACACCAAAGGCAGCTCAAAAGCATTCCCCGGCGTGGCAGTTCTTCAGCCAATGTGCTGACAAACAGACACGAGCGGTTTGCACACTGTGCAATGAGACCCTGAAGCGAGGCATAAATGTTCTAAACCTGAGCACAACCTGCATGACCAGGCATCTAAATTCAAAGCACTTGCTGCAGTGGAATAAGTACCTCAAAATCCAAGAAAGGTCTCTGCCTTCTCCTGCTTCCTCTTCTGCTACTGCCTCGGCCTCTTCCTCCACCTCTACAGTGCCAGTGTCACCTGCCACCCAGCAAACAGAGGATGTGACAGCAACGCCACCATGTCCGCCACCGTCCCCAAGCATTTCCATACCATGGTCCCATGGAAGCTTACAGCTCCCCATCTCCCAAACACTGGAGAGAAAGAGGAAATACCCCCCTACCCACCCGCGATCCCTGGCCCTGAATGCCAGCATTTCAAAATTCCTGGCTTTTGAAATGCTGTCATTTCCGTCTGGAGGACACGGACAGTTTTAAAAACCTGATGGCGGTGGCTGTCCCGCAGTACGTGGTTCCCAGCCGCCACTACTTTTCCAGGCGAGCCATCCCTTCCCTGCACAAACAAGTCGGGGACGAGATCAAGTGTGCACTGCGCAACGCCATCTGTGGCAAGGTCCACATAACCACTGATACGTGGACCAGTAAGCACGGGCAGGGACGCTATATCTCGCTAACTGCACACTGGGCAAATGTAGTGGTGGGCGGGCCTGAGGCGGCTAGCCGTTTGGTGCATGTCCTTCTGCCACTGAGGATTGCAGGGCATTTCTCTTTGCCTCCTGTTGCCTCCTCCTCCTACTGCGCTTCCTTCTCCTCCTCCTCCTCCCCTACCACCTCCTCATCCGCTCAGCGTAACACCTTCACCACCAACTTCAGCACATCCAGGGGGAAATGACAGCAGGCTGTTTTAAAACTGATATGTTTGGGGGATAAACCCCATACTGCGCAGGAGCTGTGGACGGGCATTGAACAACAGACCGATGAGTGGTTGTTGCCACTGAGCCTCAAGCCCGGCCTGGTGGTGTGCGATAATGGGTTAAATCTCGTAGCAGCTCTGGGCCTAGCCGGTTTGACGCACATCCCTTGCCTGGCGCATGTGCTGAATTTGGTGGTGCAGAAATTTCTAAAAAACTATCCGGATATGTCAGAGCTGCTGCAGAAAGTGTGGGCCGTCTGTGCGCGCTTTCGGCGTTCTCACCCTGCTGCTGCTCGCTTGTCTGCGCTGCAGCGGAACTACGGCCTTCCCACTCACTGCCTCCTATGCGATGTGCCCACATGGAACTCCACCTTGCACATGCTGGAGAGACTGTGCGAGCAGCAACAGGCAATAGTGGAGTTTCAGCTGCAGCATGCACCGGTCAGTCGCTCTGCGGAACAGCATCCCTTCACCACCAACGAGTGGGCCTCCATGCGAGACCTGTGTACCATATTGCAGTGTTTTGAGTACTCCACAAACGTGGCCAGTGCCGATGATGCTGTTCTCAGCGTTACTATCCCACTTCTATGTCTCCTTGAAAAAAACACTTCAGGTGATGATGGAAGAGGATGTGGCACAGGAGGAGGAGGAAGAGGGGTCATTTCCACGGTTATCAGGCCAGTCATTCACAAGTGGCTCGGAGGGTGGGTTCCTGCACCAGCATAGGCCAGGTCAAAATTTTTCAATCCAGGGGACAGCTCTAGAGGATGAGGAGGACGAGGAGGAGGAGGAGGAGGAACCGTGTTCATAGCAGGGTGGCACCCAACGCAGCTCGTGGGCATCACTGGAGCATGGCTGGGGGGATACGGAGGACACAGATGCTACACCTCGCACAGAGGACAGCTTGTCTTTGCCTCTGGGCAGCCTGGCACACATGAGCGATTACATGCTGCAGTGCCTGCTCAACGACAGCCAAGTTGCCCATATTTTAACTTGTGCTGATTACTGGGTGGCCACCCTGCTGGATCCCATTACAAGGACAATGTCCCGCCCTTAATTCCCTCACTGGAGCGTTATTGGAAGATGCGCGACTACAAGCGCACTCTGGTAGACGCGCTGCTGAGGGCATTCCCAAATGACACCGGGGGCTCAGTGCAAGCACAAGATGAAGGCAGAGGAGGAGGAGGAGAAAGAGGTCACCAACGCAGCTGTGACACCGCCAGCACCTCAGAAGGCAGGGTTAGCATGTTGTACAAAAGAAAAACGTTGTTTCCAGCGCTAAAAGACCTTCGGAGTAAAGGCAACGGGAGCATTAAGGAATAAAACATCAAATGTGTGCTGCCCCCCTCGGACAGGGTGATCCGAAAGATACTAAAAAACAAAACAAGGGGGTGCGCCCCCGAAAAGCATCAGCTGTTACCCCACCTTGTGCTCTTTCATCTACCCATTTGCATCATCTCGCTTTGGTTTTATGGCTTTGTGATACCACATTGTGGTTTTGTGAGTATTCGTTTTTAAACTTTTTTACAATTCTAATACATTTTTATGGTAATGCACTAGGTGCGTGCGCCTCCCTTTCTGTTTTGTTTTTTGCAGGGTTAGCATGGCCTAAATGTGGAAAAGCTTTGTCAGCAGCATGCCACCACAAACAGCACCACCAGCTGATAGGCAACGTCTTAGCAGGAGGCAGCATTTCAGCAACATGGTGGAAAAGTATGTGTGCACACGCCTACACTTACTGACTGATGGGTCTGCCCCATTCAACTTCTGGGTCTCCAAATTGGCCACATGGCCTGAGCTTGCCCTTTATGCCTTGGAGGTGCTGGCCTACCCTGCAGCCAGTGTATTGTCTGAGCGTGTGTTTAGTACGGCAGGGGGGTTATCACAGACCAGCACAGCCGCCTGTCCACAGCCAACGTGGACAAGCTAACCTTTATTAAAATGAACCAGGCATGGATCCCACAAGACTTGTCTGTACCTTGTGTAGAATAGACATTTAGACCGACCTCACACAGCCATTGGTATCCTTTTTTTTTTAAATATGTCTCAATATTTTGGGGGCTACCCCAATTCTAAAAAACAAACAAACAAACAAAAAACAGTGTTGGCTACCTCCTCCTCCTCCACCACCACCACTTCCACCTACACTGCCATGGTCACGGCCTAGTCAACCTCTAGGCTCCTACTCCACATCCACCTCCTCCTCCCATTTTTATTTTTTTAGGTGATTTTAAGTTCTTTCCCTATCCACATTTGTTTTCAGGGCACTTGTCCTACTCTTACCCCGATTTTGCTTCCTTTTGCAGCCTTCTAGCCCTTTTTTTTTACAGCCATTTTTGTGCCCAAAAGTTCGGGTTACCATTGACTTCAATGGGGTTCGGTGTCAAGTTCGGATTGAGTTTGGTGCCGAACCCGAGTGGTTTCACGGGGTTCTGCTGAACCCGACGAACTCGAACATCCAGGTGTCCACTCAACTCTACATGTGTCATGTTCTGCTCTCATGTGTCATGTTCTGCTCTCATGTGACCTGTTCTGCTCCCATGTGTCATGTTCTACTCCCATGTGTCCTGTTCTACTCCCATGTGTCATGTTCTGCTCCCATGTGTCATGTTCTGCTCCCATGTGCCTTGTTCTTCTCTCATGTGCCCTGCTCTGCTCTGATGTGCTCATGTACCCTACTGCCATGTACTGTGCCCTCCTGCCTTGTGTGCTATGCTCTGCTTGCCCCCTGCATTTTGTCCTGCTGCTGTCGCTCTGTACACTGCTATCAAGTTGGACCTAGACTTGAGCATATGTGCAGAAAAAAACAAGTACAAGTTTCACATTAAATAGGTACATTTTAATGTTCTATTATTTAATGCTATTTTTAAAAATAATTGTTGTTATATATAAAGCTCACGGATCACACCGGTGTTCCGTGACCTGCCAATATGAAAATTATTTCAGGGGTTCCCCGAGATTTCAGACTTTCAGCCAGGGGTTCCTCGACAGCAAAAAAGTTGAGAAACACTGTTGTAGAATATACATTTTTCATGTTGGTAATCTGAAAATAACACGTGTGTCTTGGTGCGTCTTGTTTAATTATTATAAATGGGCATACAACTGTTCAAACATTTTGCCAGTGGCAAACAGATATTATTTGGTTCAACTGGTATTATTACCCATAAATATTAATATCTAGTTATATTTTGTGGATTTATAAATGCACCCGGCACTTTTTTAAACAATCTCCTGAGCTGGCTAGGACTAGTTGCTGAGGGAGTCTATATCACATTTTCACAACTCTTACTGTGAAGAAGCCTTTCAGTATGTGGAGGTTACAACTCTTTTCCACCAGTCATAAAGAATACCCCCTTGTCCTTTATAATCACCTTAAAATTAATCTCTGCACCAAGTTCACTATATGGACCACTTATGTATTTATACATGGAGATCATACCCCCCTTAATTGCCTCTTCTCAAGTGAGAATACATTCAGTTAAGCTAATGTTTCTTCATAGCTGAGCTCCTCCATGCCTCTTAATAGTTTGGTTGCCCTTCCCTACACTCACTTTTGTGCTCTAATAATATTTTTTTGTGAACTGGTGCCCAAAACTGAACTACATATTCCAGATGAGGTCTTACAAATGATTTGTTTAGGAGCAAAAGTACAAGTGCATAACTTTACATTTATCAAAATTAAACCTCAGCTGCTACATAGTTGTACAATTTAATAGTGCATTGAGGTTGGCTTCTAAGTAGGAGACATCATCTAAGGACGTTATTCCACTGCATACTGTAGCTTGATGTTATCTGCAAACACTGAAATGGTACTTTTAATCCCAAACTCTATATAATTTATAAATTGGTTAAAAAGTAAGGGTTCCAACACTAAACTTTGGGGTACACCACTAATAACCTAAGACCATTCAGAGTATAAATCATTAATCACTACTTTCTGAATACAATCTTTTAGCCAGTTTTCTATCCATTACATTTTCTATCCATTTACACATTAGCAATATGTGGAGAACTGTGTCAAATGCTTTTACAAAGGCCAAGTATACTATATCCACAGCCTCTCCTTTATCTAAGTTTTTGCTTAATTCCTCATAAAAAAGCAGATTTGCTTGTCAACTTTGGTCCGTGAATTCATGCCGACAGTTATAGCAGAGGCAAAGAAATGGTTAAAGATGGCTTCCACAACCTGCTACTGGAGTTGAAAACTCCTTCAGTGCCTGCACTCTGCACTATACTTATTGTCAATGAAAGTAAATCATTTTTTCAAGTTAGAATGCATCCCGCTAGAAAAAACGTGTTGCTGCTTATTAGTACACGATCAATATCAATCAATTTCAGCTCAAAGGAAACTTTATTTGCATTGTTCCCCGTTGAACAGACTAATTGATCCAAGCACAAAATTATTGTTTTCACTGTGACAAGCAACAGTTTCTGATCAACATTTGTAATTCAAAGTGATTGGATCAACACAGGCAAGTTTCCCATTGGCTTTGAATTGATGAAACACTTTCGACATCCAGTTGATTAAAGCTTATATCCTGCCTTTTTTTTGGATAGATTAGAGAACACTTAAAGTGGAAGGCAAGTCAAAACCTAACTAAGCTTAAATCTACTCCCACCACATTCTAAGCCCAAATACTTTAGCTGCAGACTTAATAAAAGAACACTTACCTGTCCAGGAATCCAAGGCTGTCCTCATCCAGGCCAGTTCTTTGCTAGTCTTTAAGTCCCTGACACCACCATGTTTACTGCCTGGCTGCCTTTGTGAATGGTCCCACAGTCTTCTGAGACCTGTGACGTGCCCCAGAAGTCTGAGGGCAAAGATGGGGGGGGGGGGGCTTGGCGGTTTGAGCAGAAGTGGGAGTGGGTACCTATCAAAACTAGGTACTCATTCCCCCCTAAGAAAATGCAATGTGCAAAATGTAGTAGAGATGGGGGGAGGGGGCATAAAGGGGAACTTCCCCTTTAGGTTGAAGTTCCACTTTAAGCTTAGTTAGGTTTTGATTTGCCTTCCAGTTTGATATTCTTTTAGGTTTTTCTGGCTGTGACTGTATTTGCAAGATTTTCCCTCACTTCCTGTCCATGAAGAATACAATAGAAGAAATTGGCGGTGCCAACATCACAGGGACAGGAAGTCTTGGAAAGCAATATAAAGTTCTAACTTTTCTACACTGTACTAAAAACCAGACAGAGGTTTACTAAATCAAATAGTCAAATGGAAAAAGAGGATGACTGTACATCCAACATAGCAAGAACTAGAATAGAAGCAGTCATATTGGTTGCTATTGGTAACTCAAAAGCTAAAGTCAAATTTCAGTAGAATGAACATTCACTCAAATGGCTGCTTCTGCCTTGTACATGTAGGATAAACAGTGGAATGTATTTTGATGCTATCAGCTAATCCCTTGAAGACTATAAGGCATCAAAGGATGTTGCATAAACACTGCATTATGAGTATAACTTGAAGACTAGCGTCTGGAAACTTTGGAGGAAGCATAAGCACAGAACAATTTCATTTAATTGCTTTCTATCTCTTGTCTAGCTACCTCCCTTTCTTATTAATGAAGGATTTAACTCCGCTTAGCTGTGCTCTGAGATGTATGACACATACATCATGGCTGCAAATAAAACAGACTGGTAGCTCCGACACCTGGATTATTTTCCAAACACTTCTGTCAGCACCAGAGGGATAGTGTAAAAATATCTCTAGATTTCCCTACACATTACATGGCTGCATCCAGTAAAATGCTGAGATCATGCAAAGCAAGGCACGGATGGGCTTGGGAGACCTCTATCTCCAATTGTAGCAACGAGGTGAGAAACCGGCTAAGCAATGTTTTATTAGTTCTCCTGTAATTGCTGAACATTACACCGGTGTTTTGCTGTGGGTGCACATTCCTATTTAAATTGCTCAACCCCTGCGGGACCTGATCTTACATTCCTAGAGATAGTCCTGGGGCAGTAAATGAGAGCAGAGGGACGAGAAATACACTTGTAAGACACTGTTGTCTGAGGTTAACACAGTTTTATCATCCAGCTCCCGCTGGAGGAATAGGATTATCCATGCAATATTAGAAGCAGACTTAAAAACGTGCCCTCCATGCGGGTAGGCTTAACCTCACAAGAAACTGCTGCATTTATCTCATGGTTAACAGTTTTTACAGAGAATAAGTCAATATGTTGTTATGTAAATGTGTACATATGCATAATAGTTTTTTGATACATACCAATACAGGAGAAAATATAAATACACATTTAACATATATTAAAGTTAAAATATCATATGCTGATGGAGCAACTGAATAGTAACACTCGAGGTTTGTTTACATCAGATTCCCTTTTCTTGCAGGTTCAGTACAGGAAAGTGCAGTCCTTCTAACTGGCTTATTCTGTCCCGGTATTAATGAAATTAGAACATGCAAAGTTTTTGGTCCATTGACCATCAATTTCTTACTCAAGTGAGTTGAATGTGGTCCTTTAGAATACGTTTAAAGTTCTACAAGGAATTTAAAATGCGAAAGCACTAAAGCCCAAGTACAGCCAAAACAGTTTTCCCAGCTTGAAATTGATTGGGGAATGGTTAGAACCTCTGTTGGGCATCCTGTGCTTCTAGTGAGAAAACATTTAGCTAGAGTTGGGCTTAAAGGCTGGTTATACTGTATATCTAGTATTGGTTCAGGAAAATGTAAATTCTTACCCATCGGTACAGTTTGGGTGGCATGGACGGCATTCTCTGTCCTCATCAGCATATTTAAAGATGAAGCTGTGTGCTCCTTGAAGACCTTCCGGACATTTTTCCACACAGTTGGGACCATCTTTAAAATTAGAGCATTTTGCACAGTGCTCAGGCCCCTGAAATTGTCACACAACTGTTAGGGCTCATAAAAGAAAAATGAAACTAGCATATGCTATTGTCATGTTTAGGATACTTTAAAGCAGTTGTTCTCAACTCCGGTCCTCGGGACCCCCCAACAGGCCAAGTTTGCAGGATAACTGAAATACATCACAGGTGATATCATTTGCTGCTCAGTGATTGCAGTATTCTAGTCTGCATCTCCCCAAGGTAATACTTAAAATCTGGCCTGTTGGTGGGTCCCGAGGACCAGAGTTGAGAACCACTGCTTTAAAGCCACCATGTGAGATCTTTAAAAAAATTCCAAAGCCAGTTCCCTGTAATAGGCTAGATATTATAATGACCTCTCTAGCAGCACATATATCCTACCTACCCTCCATTCCAGCACTGCAGTAAGAGCTTGAAGAAAAGAATCAAGGCACACAGCAGGGGACACAGGCACCAAACACTTCTGAAAGTTTTGAATGCTGAGTTCAACAAAAGCTGCAGCACTGGAAAGTTAGACAATGGTAGCCTTTCGAGAGACAAGTATATATGATCGTCTATTACAGAGAGCTGGAACTGGGAATTTTTAAAGTTATTAAATGCAACATACAATGTTAATAGTTTAATCAACAATATTCAAATATTACTGAAATGTACATACACCTGAACAATGCTAACAGTAGCATATCATAAAATTATGCATAGGCAGACATTGCTTTACGTGAAAACTGCACGTGAGAATATTTAGCATATTTAGAAATATAGGCAGCAGAAACTGTATGCAAGCCTAAAATGTTCCTAAAAGCTTTGTCCTGCCCCTGCCTGCTATCCAAACAATAGGTGGCCTGTTCAACCAATAGGTAGGTTTAATAGGTGGGAAGGGCAAGACCAAACTCAAACTTTGGTCAAAACAGTGTATATAACTTCAGCCTGTATCTCCAGGTCTACTGATTCATCTGACATAAAGTTTTCACTAAAGGTATCATCTGCTTATGTGTTTTTCTGCCTGAATTGCCCTGGATATTAGATATTAGTTTTCTAGTCTCATTGCATTTTTTCCTGCAAAATTCAAAGCAAGAAGTCCTGTATTTTGGGTATAACATGTTGCAGAAAATAGGGAGCAAACATATAAAGGCTATATTCATGAAATACTGAATCGGCCCAAAACTGAAGCATTCAAGGCAGCAATGCTAGGCATCTGGAACCAAATGAATCCATCTTGAATAAGAATTAGTGCATGGATAGGCAAACATTGGTCCTCCAGCTTTTGCAGACCACGAGTCTTATGAAGTATTTATTGCAAGACTCTGACAGTCATAATCATGACAGCTAGAGGCATGATGGAACTTAGTTCCACATAAGCTGGAGGTCTAAAGTTTGCCCACCCCTGTTTTAGTGCTTTCTTATGAGTAGATTCCTTTTAAACCTCCTTACCGGTCCATAACAGGTAGCTACACCTCCTTCCATCTTCTCACATTGGCTGTCACAGCTGAGACAAACAGAACCATTGACAAACTCCCGAGTATCTCTGCAGACAAGATAAGGAAAAACGATTGGATCTTTATTATTCCATTGTATGTACTGAAGCCATTGCTCCTTTTAAATACATTGAAATGTGATATGTCCTTTACCTTCTATACAGAAATCAAACATTTTTACAGGACTCATCTACATTGTTAAGGAACTAGTAACATCATTTTTCTTAAATAACAAACATGTTATACTTACCTGCTCTGTGCAAAACAGCACCTATCCTCTTCTTCTCGGGTCCCCCGCCAGCACTCCTGGCTCCTCCCTCTTGACGAATGCCCCCGTAGCATGTCACACTATGTGTGCCTATTTACACACAGAGCATAACTCAGCCCCGGCCCCCACTATATGCGCACTGGCGGGGGGGGGGGGGATTGCATACAGAAGGTTTTTACCTAAATGCAGAGAATGCATTAGGGTAAAAAAACATTCTGTCATTAGAGCTACTTTAAAATGTTTCCATCCTTGGGGGAGGTAATAGATGAGCTATAGCCTTGTAATCATTTACACCACATAACCTTCATTTTTATAAGGCCTATAGTGGGTGGAAAGTAAAGGGTGTTCAAATGCAGGATAATCATTTTAAGTACAACTAAAGGCAACATACATATTTTAGTAAATCCTCATATAAATACCTAAAAGTTACACATGGTAATAAACATAATAACTGAAATGATTATTTTCGTACCATGTAGCTGTGATTGGGGTCTATAATCCCCTCCGTCAGTTCTCCTTTGCTGAATAGTGTAGTGATGATGGGAGGAGTTCTGCAGAGGTTAGATGTAATTTCCTTTCAGTGAACTGGCTTGTCTATCCCCCAGACCTCCAGCCTTCTATGATGCTCAGTATATTTTACATAACAAACACCCATCTGCCAATCAATAGCTGTGTGTGTGCCATGTAAAACAGTACAGGTACATTTTCACACAGATCTGTCTATTGATCTATGTGCTTCTCCCTGCCTGCTTTCCTCTGGTAATTTGTAAGCTGGCAGAACAGAAGCCTAGCTAGGAGCTAGAGCAGTGTGTGGGCAAAGACAGGACATAGGTGGGAATTGGCGGGGCTTCATGTGTCGATCGTAGGCAGAGCCTCATTGGGACTTCTATGTATAATAAAATGCCAGGATGTTTTTGCAGAGAGAATAGATGCATATGGGGACAACAGGAGTCTAACACAGGCAATTAGAAAACCAGGAAATAGAGTTGTCACTTCACTTAAGGAAGTGCACATGACAGCAAGAGACAAGGTAGATATCTCTCCATCCTTACTGCTTTTTGTGAAACAATCAGTGAGATGTTTAACAGATTATATAGGTACATAGCATATTGATTTCTTCATTTTGACCATAGTTCTACTTTAAGTTTCAATTACATTTAGAAAAAAATCTTTAAACTTTATTTTTTTAATTTTTAAGTGGAAATTTGTTTAAAGTGGAACTTTAGTCATAAAATGAAGTCCTGTTAGATCACTTCAGGCTGGCCCTTTTTGCAGATATAGCTATGCAAAACATTAAAAATAGGCATCCATACAGTATACACCGTCTCACCTTGCTCTGCACATGCTCAGTTGCTTTCAATTTTTAGGCATTTTTAGCACTGCCAAATTTGTAGAGGGCGACCTGCTGACAGCCTTAAAGCTGAATTAAACCTTCCTATCCTTTACAGCCTAGGAAGCTATTTCTGTTTGATCTGCAGCTGTCATGGGTGCTCCACATGTGATCAGTTATGACACATGCCATTTGATGGTTTGACACCATTACATTGATGGGTTTAGTTCTGCTTTATGATTTACTGCTGTTCAGGGGCTCTGGGCTTCAGCAAAATGGCAGCCTTGAGCAAGAACAAACAGGAGTAATTCTGAAGGCAATTTTACAGCACATAGTAATTTTGGTAGTATAATTATTCATGTGGAATGTATGTTCCTTGTTAAAGAACATCATTTTTTTTTTTTTTTTTTTTCCAGAACATCATTTTTTATCAAGTTGTTATGGGTAAAGTTCTGCTTTAAATATCACACAGATATGCAAACAGTTCAATTAATATGTAGATAACATTTATTTAGTACAAGAAAGTGTGTGGTTGAAATTATCTGGGGTCACAGGAAAGGTACTGTAAAAGTGGGCAAAAATGGTCAAAATTGGGTGGAAAGGTGAGCACAGTGGCACTGTTAGCGCTGGGCACCAAAAGTGTGCGCCTTGCATCTCTTGCAGTTTGCCCCAGGGTCCCGATGCTGTGATTCCCTCACTATTGTTTTGTTTTTTTCGGAGCTGCAGTGCCAGTTGCACTACAACCTCTGATTTATTCAGACCTCAGATACTGCAACAACATGTAGAGTCAAGGAAGCTTCCCCTAAGCTCTTCCTCAACTTTGATGTTCCATACACATGAAACAGCCAAGGGAAGGCTTTCCTCTCCCTGTGCATCATCACCGAATAAGGTATGGTAAATGGGTTTCAGGAAGGTAATATGTACTGAGGGGATGAGTCTGTTTGTGGGGAGGTCTGTACTGAGTACTCTACTGTGGGGGATGTGGAGAGGCTGTGTTGAGAGGTTTTTGTCAATTTTCCCAGATAGCAAGGATAACTTGCCACAAATGTGTGGCAGTGTGGAATTGTAAGTCTGTTAACTTGCTGCACATTTTCACTGGCAAGTTGCATACTTGCAGTAGCTAATAAACAACACCTCATATGTAATGTAGATGCATTGTCCCATGCAATTCTTTTTTTTTAACCACTGCAACAGAAAACAAATATCACAAATATTTCCCTATGCAGCCAAAACCTAAACTCTGCAAACACCAGAATCATCCACAGCAGACCAGTACTTGTATTTTTTAAGCACTGCATCACATAAAGATGATATCAGTGTACCGCCAGGCAAAAATTGTACATGAATCACATCTGCATCACAATGAGAGGAGTATAGAGGAGATGAGAATGGAAAACCTAAACTGGCGGCACTGAGCAGATTCATTTGGGACAACACAGGAAAACAGATAAGGCGACAAGGATGATGGTGAAGAAAGAAGGCAGGAGAATGGAGGAAATGCCGATGATTTGCTGTAATTAAAATAGATGATCTCTTAGGAAAGGAGATTTCATTACTCTGTAAGACAGTTTATTACTATAGAGTGGGAGGAACAAACAGGAATTGATGGTGTTTTCTTAAAGTTCACAGTGCTACAGGCTGGGGAGGAGAATTAATAATGAATAATAAAAGCATATCTGCAGAATTAGCTGCCAAGGGAAAATTTCTTCTATCAAAGGGGTTAAAAGCTGACATTTAAAATCTTAACTCCTTGTGTGACCTCACTTATAGGTGCTGGTACAACAGTTGCACAAAATTAATAAGGGAGTGCTATTTGTACTTACATCTGTACTTATAAATGACCAATGCTCTAACTTTTATAGCAGCAAGGTGCTGTGGGCCACATGCAGTGGCTCAACAACCATGGGCTAAATCCAAGATATTTTGAGGGTCAATTTGCCATCTTAATAGGGCTTCTACTCTTAAAGGGTATGTAAACCTAAACAATGAACTTATCTTATTTGGTCACTTAAATTGCTCAGTCACACTAGCAGTTGTGGGGTTGCAAAACCCCATGGTTGAGTCCCCCAAACCACTATACTCTTTAGCAGTAGAGGCACAGGCTCGGAATGTGCCTCTACATGCCACGACCGTGATACTTTGCTTTTCGGCCATGGCAGGAATTGTACTACCTGCTGCTTTTGGTTGACTTAATGCCCACTGGACATGATCCATTCAAGAAAATGGGGCCTCCCTGCAATCGCCCTGCATTCAGGTGCACTGCATGTGGTTGTGGCATGCTAGTTCCGGGTTCAAGGGGCTAAAGCAGGTGGTGAGGAGGTGATACAACGCCTTCTCATTGCTGTTAAAAGCTCTCTGTAGCGCGACCTGAATGCAGATCACTTTTCAGAGACCAAAGCTAATGTGAAGGAGCCTTAAGGCTCTTTCACGCAGGTGTGAAATTCTAAAGCAGCCTATAGCATTAATTAGCACTTTGGACATGTTGCACAGGTGCTCAATTTGCACCAGGCAATGATCCTTAAACATCCTTTGAGATGTATTTTTTATTCTGAAGAGCTTGTCCACACTAGCTTTGTTCTCTGAATTGCAATCAGCACCCAGAATGCTCTTCAGAGCAGAAACACCTTTTTTGGGGACCCCTCCACATACTTCCTTGTTTCTGATCTAGGCCAGAATGACATGGACAGTTGCCTTAAGCCATATACCCACGTCACACATCCCATGCACGTCACCACAGAGCTGTTGCACAACCCAGAAGAGGCAAACCCACCTTCAGCCCCCACCATGGTGACGTCAAAAGGAGATGGCAGCACAGGACCGGGTATGCTGTGGTGAAGAGGTGGATTCCTAGGTAACACAACTGGATCACCAGGCTTGTGAGTAAGCTTTTGGAGAACAACTTTACCCTACAAGTTACGTCATGGATGACCTCTTCAGGGTCATCCATGAGCTAACGCGTAGGGGGAATTAGGAGATGCAGGTTAATTCAGTCTTACTGCACTAAGAGTAGGGTGAGAGAGCACACCAGGACTGACAGCAGTGGCACTGAACTGTTTGGTTTTAAACCCATATTAGTGTCTGCTCATTGAATCTTGTCCACAATCTGGGCACAGTACACTATGTGAGTGTTTAATTATGTTTTTAATAAATTATTTTTCATATAATGGAGAACACTATGTGTTTTTTATATTTTTTTCTGCATGTGGAGCATTGTAAAAATAAAGGAAGGAAGCTATTGAGGTGATCATTAATCGGTGAAAGCTGTTCCCAGCTTTAAGGAAGATGCTGGTTTTAAACCTTTTATAATTTTAAGGTCAAGTGGTTGTGGAGTGGTTGTAGCAACTATGAATATTGTTATCACACCATTAGAACGTCTATGAATTAAGAATATTGCAGATGGATTTTTTGCATGTTATTGGTTTCTTTGCATACAATTGATTAACTTTGGGATTTAGTTACTATATTTATTGTATTTTGCACTTGTTTATGATATGAGCCCTATGCACTTTATATTTATACAGTTTGAGCAATATATTTGATGTATATATTATGTTGTTTAATCTAATTGATTATTTAAAGTAGCGGGGCACATGTTCTTTTATTATTTTGGATGAATTTTGATTCATTTTGGTGATTTTGGTGCTAGCAGGTTTTTTGAGGTGGTATTGCTGTGGAATAACACATTTAAAGGGGTTGTAAACCCTCAGAGTTTTTCACCTTAATGCACTCTATGCATTAAGGTGAAAAACCTTTTCTGTTGCAGCTCCCCCCCAGAGCCCACCTTTTACTTACCTGAGCCTGATTGTTCCCGCGCCGAGGATGAGCCCAGCAGCTCCAGCCGCGGGCTCCAGTCCTCCTTCGATAGATTGATAACAGGGGAGCCATTGGCTCCCGCTTCTGCCAATCAAGTTCAGTGATGCTGGAGCCGGGGCCGAGTCCTGCTGTCTGTGTCAATGGAGCAGCAGGACACGGGAGCGCACCAGCATGAGTGCTTCCAGGGAAAGTGCTTCCCTGATGGGACACTCAAAAAGAGGAGGAGCCAGGAGCGCCGCTGGGGACCCCAGAAGAAGAGGATCGGGGCCACTCTGTGCAAAACTGCTGCACAGAGGAGGTAAGTATGACATGTTTGTTATTAAAAAAAAAAAAAAACTTGTAACGCTGTAAGTAAATACAGAATTGCATTCATGTGTGTGTTACATCTGTCTGCAGTTCAAAATGACAAGTTGGTTCAGAGGATTAAGAGCCATGAATGTGGACTTGTGAGCCAGGGCCATGGGTTCAAAAGGTTCATCAGTTCCTTGGTAATCTGCATATCCAGCCACTGAAAGATGTGGACATAAGACCTAAAGTAACTCTCGGGTGTACGGATATAACAGGGCAGATACTTTGGGAGGGATTTACTAAGACTGATAAAGAATTTGGTGCAACTGTGCATGGTAGGCAATCAGCTTCTAACTTGAGCTTGCTCAATTAAGCTTTAACAAAAATACCTGGAAGCTGATTGGTTTCTGTGCAGAGCTGCACCAGATTTTGCATGCTCCAGTTTTAGTAAATCTCCCTCTGCAGGAATTTTATTACATAGTCATCGTAATCTATGCTCGTAGCTTTATTTGGTTTCAGCATTACTTACCCAGAGCGAAGGTTGCAGGATCTAACACATGATTTGCTTCGACTGAAATATTTGCAGGACAGGCACTGATCTGACCCAGGTCCCCAACAACCAACAGCAGAACAAAGAGGATGGCACACCATTCCTTCAGCAGCTAAAAGAAAAGCAAGAGAATCATCCTTTGCTAGATTACTGGTTAGAAAATCATGGATTCGTATGTGAGAAGGGTTATTAGGATGCATCTTGAGTCTTTAGACTGTAACAACAACAACCATTACACTGTAAATTAAACCTAGAAGTGTATGAGAAAATATACCAATTAGGCTCTAGAGATTAATTAGCCTAATGAACTGGAAGATTCTACATGCCACCCTACATGCTTTGTTTACTCCCAGGATGCCATGAAGTAAGCAGTGTCTTGGCCATTAAGTCCCACGCGCTTTTAAACCACATACTTAAAAAATTGATATGGAATGCAGACTTAACTAATGAAGATAATGTACTGTTCACTTATAAGTATAAGCATATATAATATAGATAAAGGGTTAGCATTAAATATATAATTAAATATATATTTATTAAATATATATTATAGATTAAGATTTTTTGCTGTTAAATAAAATATAAGCTGGAAGTTAAAAAGTAGGACTATACACTGCTGTGTTTTCCCCCCGGATGCCATGAAGTTAGCAGTATAATATAGATGACAAGGTTAGCTTTAAATACACTATGTAGAAAAAGATGTTTTGCCATTAAAGAAAATATAGGCTGGAAGTGCAAGCCTAACCACTGTTATTAGATATTAAAATTCCTGCACAGCTCTCCCTGCAGCAGCTGAAAGCCGGCTTCATCTCCTCTCCCTCTCATCAGCTTTCAGCCACTGCAGGGGGACACTACAAGGGATCTGTTCTAATAAATGATCCCCTGCCGCATCTATCACCCCTCCTGTAGATAATCTCCTTCCTCCTGCTGCAGGGCCCCACCTGTGTGACCCTTCATCAGCACTGATGGCTTCTTCCCCTCTCCCTCCTGCCGGCTTCTGCAGGGTATGGGGGATCAGATGGAGAGCAGATCAGGTAGGCTGTACGGGTCCCGTGATATCTAAAAGCAGCCTTGTGAGTAGATAGCTGAATTAATATTAAAATGTTGTAGGTCGACTTCTGTCATGCATTTCTACAAAAAAAAACACTGGACAAATGTCACAAGCATTCGTCCAGCTGTCACAAACTTCTGCCCATGTTTTGCCTAAAGTAGAGTAACTAATGTAAAGTAGTAACTAATGTTTAAAAACGTCCCCTCCCCCTCCTAAAACTTATGCTAACTCAATCGTGTAAGGAAGATGTATATACTTATCTATTTTCAGCCGTCACAGCGATGGCTGCAGGGGAGAGGAGAGAGTGCTCGACAAGGGCTTGTAAAGGCTAGAGTGGTGACATCACGCATAGGCTCCTATGGCCCCCCATTGATGGTGCACCCTCCTCTCCCCTGCAGTCACTGCTGACTGACACAGGGAAGCCACATCACATTACTGGACTGGAGCAGGCTAAAAGTAAGTAAGTTTACATTGCTTTTTTGCACAGATTAGTGAGCATAGCTGATGGAGATAGGGGGTGTATTTTTAAGACTGGTCTAGCCTGGAATTCAGTTTTAATACATCAATTTTCTATGATTGTCAATTCCATCTACTGGCAATAATGCAGAATTTTTCCTGAAATATCTCAGCCAGTAAAATGCTGCACATTGGCTGCAAGTTGGAGCTGACAATCAGAGAAAACTACAGGATTAGGCAAAACATGATCTGAATTAGTGACAGTTGGGCTTGTGACATTCGTCTAGTGAATTATTGCACTCTGCAAGAGTAGTTGCTTCAGAGCTTAGTAAATGAGTAGAAGCTCTGCTGACTTCCATCATCCAATCATGTGCAAGCAAAAATGCAGTTTCTTTTACATTTTCCTTGCACGTTATTGGATATTCTTTGAAAAGTGAAGCTTTACTTCATTTACTAAGCTATGGGGAAACTGCACTTGCAGATTGCAACTACACTTTGCAAAGTGCAGTATATTTGCCTTAGTAAATCAACCCCTTTGTTACCACTAGAATATGAACTACACTTTCATATAGCCTACACAACAGTCAAAGTCTGATTATAAAATGTAGCTATTGTATGCAGTGGATATGGCTTTCCTGTGATGGAGTGGGGGCGGGGCCAAGCTCCATTGTCTGTGTCTATGGTCACTGGCAGAGCAGCTTAGGATCAAGCCTGCAGATGTGCCACCATAGCAAGCGGCTTTTTTTCATTTTTTATTGTGCAATCAATTAGAATTCATTTTGCTGAAGTAAGTCCAGCCACCCTCGTTATACAGTGGCAGGTCAGCTCTCTTGCCTGAACCGCCATAGGTGTACCGCGGTCCGTGCATGTGAGATAGCGGGCACCGCGGGAGCATGCACCCCCGGGTCTGGCAGACTCGATGTCCACCGACAAACCCGCAATTGCTGTTTATAGAGGCAGAACGGGGATGTAAACAAGGCGGATCCATGTTCTGCCAGATGACATGTCAGAGATCTTCTGTTCTCAGTCATCAGGAACAGCGATCTTTGTCATGTCCTAGGCAGCCCATCCCCCTTACAGTTAGAACACACCCAGGGAACACGGTAAACCCCTTGATCGCCCCCTAGTGTTAACCTAGTGTTAACCCCTTCCCTGCCAGTGTCACTTATACATTGATCAGTGCATTTATATAGCACTGATCAATATAATACTGTCACCAGTCCCCAAAAAGTGTAATTTAGGGTTAGATTTGTCTGCTGCAATGTCTCAGTCCAGATAAAAATCACAGATCACCGCCATTACCAGTAAAAACAATAAAAAATAAATAAAAGTCCCTAAATCTATCTCATAGTTTGTAGACATGATAACCAATGAATATACGGAATTTTTTTTTTACCAAAAATATGTAGAAGAATATATATCAGCCTAAACTGATGAATACATTTTTTTTTATTGGATTATAGCAGAAAGTACAGTAAAAAATGTTTTTTTTTTCAAAATTGTCAGTTTTTTTTTGTTTATAGCGCAAAAAATAAAAACCACAGAGGTGAACAAATACCACCAAAAGAAAGCTCTATTTGTGTGGAAAAAAAGGATGTGTTTGGGTACAGCGTCACAATTGTCAGTTAAAGAGACACAGTGCAGAATCGCAAAAAATTGCCTGGTCAGGAAGTGAGTAAATCCTTCCGGGGCTGAAGTGGTTGAAGAAGCCTTATGTTTTGGTTCCACCAGTGTTGATTTACTAAGGACAAATAGGCTGTTCACGCTGCGGGAAAGCTTTTATATTAGCCTAACAAATAAGGTGAAGCTGTGCGGACTTCCATCATCCAATCATAACAAGCATAATATTTTTCATACACGTGAATAGTTATGCTTTCCTCCACATTCACAAAGTTAAGGGGAAATTCCCTTGCAAAAATAGCATGCCTATTTGGCTTTAGTAAAAACATTTTAAAGCAGAACCCCACATTTTAAAATTGGATTTTTTTTTACTTATACAGCATAATCATTGAAGCACTACAAGAACTTAGTCATTTGATACTCACTGCAGTTTTCAGCTTTTTTGTTGTCCCGGATGGTGGTTTTCTGGCTGGTTGTCCTGAACAGTGAAGTCCAGTTGATGGTATTGTAGTAGCAGAGGTTGTGGTTATCAGTGATATACACATTACCCGCGCTGATCTCTTTCAGTGACTGGAGTTTCAGAGAAGTAAGACTTTGCTGCTTGAGGATGAGCAGTGAAATGCCACTATATGAAGAAAAAGATGTATAAGCAATAGACCAGTGATGAATAAATTAGTAACATCCATTTTTACACCTAGACTTTTAAATATTAGCTCCATCATGTGTAATTATCATTTTCTATAAAGGAAACCCATGCATTTTTTAAAATGTAACATTAATTTCAAAGTTACTTAAAGCATATTTCCACATTTGCAGTGAAAATTGGGAAAACCTCACTATATGTTTGTTATGCATGAAAAACTTTTTTTTTTTTTTTAATTTCTCACCCCAGAGATGTTTCTCGGGAGAAGGCGTCATGGCTGACTGCAATGTTTTTTGAACAATGTCAGAGTGAGTCTGACTTTCAACCTGTTCACATCAAAGCAATGCACCTGCAATGTGACTTTAGGGAAGGTACCTGTGCTATTTTGATGCGATACAGTGCAATCTTTTGCCCCATTGATTTCAACAGAAACACATCAAAATCGCATGTACATGCATTTTTAATGTGATTCAGGTGTGTTTTTTTCCCCCAACTGTTCTCCTCCTCCACCCCCCCTGCAGAAATTGCACCAAAAACACATAAAAAATGCAAGTCGCACTGCATTTGCACTACATCATTTCATTGGCAATCGGATGAAACCGCAGCTGCACCAGTGTGAACCAGGCCTAATATACAATGCAAGAAGCCCAACCCCTAAACCTTTGTTAGGACAGACAGTGTTCAAATCTAATTACAATTGATAATGAAGATCTGCCTGGAAAGTACAGACTGGGCCCCCTCAAACTATAAGATCTAGTAGGATTTTTTCTTGTTGGAGGGTCCAGAATACATGATCTAAAAAAGGTAAACTGGAATTTTTATTTTTTATTTTTTTAAGTAATGCTTTTGTGAAACAGGATTTGTGATGAATATAAAGTAGATATTATCTCAGTTTGGCTGTAAAAGTGGAAATACACTTTAAGGTCCCAAATCTGGGATTGGGCTTCCAGTAGATTATCTTCCAGCATCCATACCCAGCATTACAGGACTTTAAATCAGACAACAGTAAAAAAAAACCCATCTTACTCATCACCAGCTGTGCAATGAATGTGTGCACCAAATTTACTTCAATGCACACAATGTCAAAATGTCATGACTTCTGTCAGGGTATGCAAACTTTTGAGCACAACTGTACAGACATTTAATAGAAAGATAAATGGCAATGCATATGGCAAGAAGAAAAATGGCAGAGCAAGTATATAAAAATGTCTACATTATAAAATGATACATGTGTGTGCAAACTTTACCGCGATAACATAACATATGTTTCAAGCACTTAAAATGGCCACACAATAAAACCTTAGACATTACTAATAGGCTAACAAACAATATATTTTCAACAGCCAAGAACAAGAACATGGGGACATGACCTCAAACTAGCAGAAAGGAAAGTTAAAAACAAATCTTAGTTAGACCACGCCCAGTATTCTTGTCCCTGTCTCTCCCAGACCTATTGCAACAAGAGAGGACTTGGAGGCTAAACGACTCCTTACATGTAGACAAACAGGGTTTGACTGACATTAGGAATGCTATCTCTAATTTTGTGACTGACCGTAAATGAGACAATACCCCCCCTTACCACCCTCTGGGAGGCACTGAAGTATGTTCTACGAGGCATGTTCATTAAACATGGTGCTAGACTTAACCACTTCAGCCCCGGAAGGTTTTGCAGCTTTAGGACCAGAGCACTTTTTGCGATTCGGCACTGCGTCGCTTTGACGGACAATTGCGCGGTCGTGCGACATTGTACCCAAACAAAATTTGCGTCCTTTTTTTCCCACAAATAGAGCTTTCTTTTGATGGTATTTGATCGCCTCTGCGTCATTTCTTATCGCCGCTATAAACAAAAGAAGAGCAACCATTTTGCAAAAAAACCCAAATTTCTTACTTTTTGCTAAAATTCAAATAAAAAAAAAAATATAAAAAAAATTTTTTTTTCACCGTTTTTGGCCGATTTATATAATTCCTCATATTTGCGATAAAAAAAATCGCAATCGGCGTTTATTGATTGGTTTGCGCAAAAGTGGCCGCGTTTACGGATGATGAGAATTCATTTCTGGGGTTTTTATTTTTTTTTTATTTTTTACTAGTAATGGCGGCGATCTGCGATTTTTAGCGGTAATGTGATATTGGGGCGGACATGTTGGACATTTTTGACACTTTTTTGGGACCAATGACATTTATTCAGCGATCAGAAATTTAAATGTCCACTGATTACTGTATAAATGTCATTGGCAGTGAAGGGGTTAACCTGGGGGGGGGGGAGCTAGGGGTTAAGTGTGTTCCCTGGGTGTGTTCTTACTGTGGGGGGGTTGGGCTAACATGGGCATGAGAGATCTAACTGATCCCAGTGACAGGGATCAGTAGATCTCTCATGCCCCACTGACAGGGCGGGGAACCGCCGTGTTTACATCGGCGGTTCCCCGTTCTTTTCCCTGTAGCCGCTCATCGCGGCTCGCCGGCGGACATCGGGTCCGCCCAAGCCGCGGGCACACTCCTCAGGAGTGCGGCGGGGGCGCGCGCGCGCCCCCTGGTGGGCAAAATGCGAATCGCCGCCTATTTACGTCGATTCGCGCCCAGCTCCCCGACTGCCGCCGTGAAAAGATGGCGCGCGGTCGGGAAGCGGTTAAAGAATAACTAAAGGCAAAACGTTTATTTTAGTTTTGGATTGAGTACAGAGATATTAGATCCTTGTCAGTTTTTATTGCTGGCTTTACGCTTGTTAGGGATTTGTCCTGTTTACCGTTATCATTGAAGTGAAAGTAAAAGAAAATCCCAAATTTTGGGTTGTCCCCAGAAAAGCAATAGAGGCAAAGTCTTTCAATGGGGATACCAGTTCTGGTGACCTGGGGGTCCCCAAGAAATTCCCTTAATTTGCAGGCATTTCCTCTCACTTCCTGTTTGGCTATGGGACATCTATCTCTAAAACAGCTTTTCCAACTATCCCCCAGGCACAAGTAGAGGAATTAGAAAAGCCTTTTTTGGAAGAAGAGGTAACACTAGCTATGGTAGCCCTGAAACTCAATAAAAGCCCAGGCCCAGATGGTTATACAGCACGATTCTATAAATCTTTCCGATTCTGGTTCAGACGTTCAATACTGTTTCACCTGCCTGTCCTTTTCCACCTCAGGCTCTAGCTGCACACATTTCTGTCTTGCCTAAACCGGGAAAAGATTTGTCCTTATGTGGTTGCTACCATCCTATTTTGCTCACCAGTATTGATATTCATCTACAGTCTAAAATGATAGCAAATCGTATGGCACCTGTAATACCGAGTCTGATTCATCTTGATGCAGACTGGGACAAGAGACTTGCTGTTTCCGACAAGACTTCTATATCCTCAATTGCTCAGGTGCGTAATTACAAGATACTGTCTAGATGGTATCATTGCCCAACTATCTTACATAACATAATCCCGGCAGTGCCAGATATTTGTTGGCGGTGTATGCAGGCCCCAGGTACTCTATCCCACCTTGGGACACATGTCCATGAATAATACCAGCTCTTTTAAACAGATAAAAAAAGGACTGATCCTACCTCCCTGGCTGAGTGGGCATGCAAGCTAGAAAACATCAGTAATATGGAACAAATGATCGCATGGGACATGGATAAAATGGAGGCATATGGGATCATGTGGTCATATTTTCGATACTCCGCTGAGTTTGCATCATTTGTGTCCTGAATCTCAGGGTTGCATAGCTTGCCTTGGAAGGGGCTTCCCCCCCCCCTTTTTTTTTTCTTTCTCTCGCTCTCATATTGTTTCCTTCGCTTTCTCCTTTTTCTTTCCTTTCTTCTCTGCCATATTGGTAGCACTACACAGGATTTTACTCATCTTCTACCTAAATAAGGTCACTGCCATATTCTGCTTCTATGGATTACTTTGGATATATCTCTAATGTTTGTTGTACCAGTGGGGTTTTGCTACTGGTGCTATAATGCCTATACAGTGTGCACTAAGGAGTTATTCTATATTACTGTCTAGCTTTTTTTAACTGGCTTTGTCGATTGTGTATGTATATTGACATAGTTGTTGTTACCAATTTTGTTCAGCAGTTATATAACCTGACCATTTTCTTTTTTGCCCTGTACTAATGGATATGTACAACATATACTTAGTGCAAGGTATCTTTTTCTGGCTCTTATGTTATTGTGTTATTTTGTAGAAATATAATAAACCAATCTTAGAGCATATTATTTTACCAAACGTTGATGATTGGAACAGACATCCAGCAGCACTAGTGGGTCAGTCCACGTTAAGTGGATTCAAGCATGCTTGTGATAAACAAAGATCTATATTAAAAAAAAAATATATAGGGCAGACTTGATGGACCGCTTGGTCTTCTTCTGCTGCCACTTTTCAATATTTCTATGTTTCTATAGAGTAAATAAAAGGAAAACACAAAAGAGCATTCTTCAGTCTCAATCACAATTTCACAGACATATATGATATCAGAGGCATCCAAAGGGTCAAGGAGAAAGAGAAGTGTATAATTGCCCTGAGACTTAAAAACGTAAAATTTATCAGTTACTTCAGTAACTTAGTTTTCAGCTGAGTGAGCAGAGTAATAACCTGACAGTGCAGGGTATATATGAGATTATTGGAGTTAAGGAAGAAAAACAAGCCAGTTGCTTAACCGGTTACGAGGAAAATGTAGGTCTGTGACCTAGAGGTATGATCTGAAATAGAAAGTTCTTCTGTAATAATCAGTTCTTCTTCCACACACACAAAATGAAGGCAGTTTTCTGTTGGTTGGGAACAATGATAGAATTACCAAGGGGATCCACTAAGGCAGACCTAAGGGCTTCCACATGGTGCTCTTGTGTCTAAAGGGACTTCAGGTTTATACAAAGAACTGGAATTAAAAAGCACCCTATGGACAAAAAGCATACGCAGGGGCCTCAGGGGCAGATTGCGAATTGTTATTTTTGACAATCCTGAAAAAAAAACATTTGTCTAATCTTCAAGAATCGTGGAATTCACAATTTGCCAACAAGCAAAAAAAGAAAAAACTTCCCCCTTTGATCACCAGATCAAGTAGTGAGTTGGTGGGCTGCAAAGAAAAGGCCTGACCGGTTTTGGCGGACACAGGTTGGCTACTTGACAGGCAAAATTCACTCACTACTTGATATGGTTATTTAATATGGACCAAGATGTGCAACATATGGATACATGCTTTCCTCTATATCGGGACTGCGATCTGAGCCTGCATACCACCAGGGACTGATCAGTATGCTACACATGCACGTGTTGATCTTTCATTGCACTACAAGCCAACAGTCTACTTGTGGAATGTAGCAACAGTCCAATTTGGCCACAAGGACTATATGGACATTGTGCCAATGCTAAGTGATTGAGTGTCTGTCTTTAATATACTTGGCTATAGGTGCCCATATAATATATGGATTGGACCTTACTGGTGTGCGAGGGAGGTTTTTCACATACACTTTGGCCATCCAATATGGGCATGAACCTGTGCTTATGAAGCTATGAGACATATGGGCCTAAATGAGTATCCTCCTCTGGACTACAGTGCCCCATTAGTGACCCTTGGAGGCACAACCAGTACACCATAGTGCAAGACTTTCTCCACACTTATCACTGTAACTCTTGGAACTTCAGCGTTACCCCCCTACACCTGATGGATATATGTTTATGCACAGTGGAATCATCTGTGAACATGAACAGGCTCAATCTATGGGGAGCAATATACCTTATACTGTCCATTTATAGGATCACCGGACATATTACTTTATATATCATTTATACATTCATACATTCCAGCTTTGATGCTTAACTATTTGTAGTGTACATACAAAGCATATATAGTTTAAATTGGGTATTATTTATGCATTATTTATGTATATGCATGTGAGTGAGGTGGTTGAATGTTTGTTTGTAGGTGAATGGTTATTGTGGTACCTTTTAAAGTTTATATTTTATATATACAATAAAGTGTTTATTTAAACTAGTCCAGTGAGTTGATGATAATTTTTGTCTTATAACTGGTTCATTCTTACATTTTTTCAGAGGTGGTTGAGTAAAATCATTTTTTTTTATTCACTTTGTTTTTCCTATATTGTTCTTACTGATAACTCCCACCGTCTTGAATCATAAAAAAATTATACATTTTTATAACTTATGTATAAATTGTTGAAAATTAAGATGATCTGGAGGGTCAGAATTAGTGTGTCTATCTTCCTATGTATGTATACTATGTGTCAGTATCTCACTTTTGTATGCTGTTCACAGAAATTAGAATCTGCACACAAAGCAGATCAGAGTATTTGTACATTCCACCTCAATATATTGCTGGAATTGCAAATGTACACTCCCTGATGGGAACTAATTTGTAATTTGAAAAAAAAATCCAAGACCATATAAGTCTATGTAAGTAGAGACGTGCCAAACACCTTCCTGTTTGGTTCTCACCAGAACTCCCAAACAGAGAAAAAGTTCAGACCCGAACAGTGAACCCCATTGAAGTCTATAGGAGCCGAACTTGAAAAGTTCCCATTTTGAGGACTTATATGCATGTAATTGGCCATAGCAAAAAGTGTACGGGGGTACTGCCCTGCGGGACATGTATCGATGCAGATTTTTTTTTTAAAAAAGATTGTTTTTAAAGGAGTGCGACAATAAAAATGAAAAAAATCATTTAAATATATTACCTGTGGGGCCCCCTTAGTCTGCCTGTAAAGTGGAATCGGTAGCATGTATAGAACATGCTGCAGAAAAATTACATTTTTACAGAAAAAAAACAAGTCAAATCACATTTAAATTGACTTGCGGTTGCAATTGCCAGCAAAAAAACAAAAACAGCATGTTGTCCCCTCTTTGGGTCTGGTCTGGATTTTGGGGAAGACCCCCATGCCAAACTTTAAAAAAAAAAACGGCTTAAGGTCCCCCAAAATCAGACCCTTATCCAAGCATGCAGCCTGTGAGGTCAGGAAAAGGGGGGGGGCAAATGAGTGCCCCTCCACTCCTGAATCATACCAGGCCACATGCCCTCAACATGGTAGGTGGGTGCTTTGGGGCAGAGGTGCTCCCCCCACCCCAAACACCTTTAAGTAGAGGGCCCCTAGATACCCCCCACTCACCAAAAAAAAACAAAAAAGCAGTGTTCCTCTATGTAAATCCATTGTCAATCACACCACCTGCTGCACCCGAAAAAGAAAAAAAAAATGTTCCACACTCATTGACGTCTGAACACCAAATGCCTCCTCTGACATCTGACATTTCTTATATAGGAAAGGGCAGGGCCACCTGGTGACACTAGGTGATGTCACCAGGTGGCCCCACAACCACAGGGTTGTAGAAAAGAGGGGAAGAGGTTGTGGGTTGTGTAAGGTTGTGGGGAAGATAACCCTTGTGGGGACAACATGCTTTGGGATGGGCAGTGCCTCCCTGCCTCAAAGCACCCCCCCATGTTGAGGGCATGTGGTCTGGTTCAGGAGGGGGTCCCCCCATTCCTGACCTGCCAGGCTGCATGCTTGGATAAGGGTCTGGTATGGATTTTGTGGGTGACCTCACTCCTTTTTTTTTTTTACTATTTTGTTTTTACTGGAAAATGTTTTTTTTTGTTTAGCTGTCAGCGGGGAAGCCCATTGACAGCTGATGACTTATCGGTTGTTAAGAACGCCTTGGGTGGCTTTCCGGCCCCGCTCCTTAACAACCGGCCTTTACTGCTCCCTGATTGGGCACAGAATGCACTGTGCAGCGCGCAGTGCATTGCAGGGCGTCTGACAGGACAAACATCCGCCGAACACCTTGCAAATTTGGGTGTTCCCCGAACGGGGAACGCATGCTTGGGCCAAATTGTTCACCCAACATTATATGTAAGTATATCTAAAGCCAAAACTTTTCCGTTTTGATTGAGCAGGGAATAGTTAAACCCCCGACAGTTTATTTTAAATATCTTTCTTCCCCATCCATGTCCCATTGGGGAGCTTTCTCTTAACGTTTTCTCCAGTAGACACATCAGGAAGTAAGAAGAAGTAAGAGGAATTACCATTTTAGGGTTTCCTATCTGTTCCTGTTCTGGAAACAACTCAAAAATATTGGATTTATCCTTACTTTCAAGCCCAAGGACAATGGACATGGGACAAATAGAAAAACGAAAATCTCAGGGACACAGATAGCAGTAAAAACCTATATATGGTTATATAAATTCATTATTAACTATTAAAAATAAATAAAAAGTTTTGCCTTCACATATACTTTAATATTATATGTTAATGGATGTGGCTTTGCCTAAACTGCTGAACAATTTACTGTATATGTGACCCTGATTTAAAATAAATAAATAAATAAAATAATGCAGCTTAGTTGCTCATTAGCAGATCTAGCTGTAACGTATGATACTAAGGAAAGTGTTATTAGTCATATGCTTATGCAGTGGCCTGCCAAAATCAATGATAACCGCACACTTGCATTAAACGTAAAATAAAACAGAATTGTTTAAGTATATAACTCTGTAGTGTAGACTATAATTCTGATTAACTGCAAGTAATTTAAAACAGTAATAATAGTTTGCAGCATAAACGATACACAGAAAAAGAATGGAGAGAAGACAAAGAAAAGCCTTAGGCGCCGACCTTAGCTTACCTCCTCCTGGGTAATAGCGGTTTTAATGATAGGTGCTTATGAAAAAGATATACTGCAGGTGTGAAATTTAACCAATTTGTTAACCCAATTTATATTCGACTCCAAAACTAGAGGTTAAAGGAGAACTCCATTTTAAAATAACTTTTTAATACATGCTGTTGATCTACTGCATGAAATCTTTTTTAACGTGATTTTAAACCCTCAGTTTTTTAAAAGAACTTTTAGCAGCTAGTTTAATCACTTACTAATTATGCTGCTACTTTATCTTTTAATCCTTGCCTATCTTCCAGTTTAAACTGGTGCCATGACCGCTGCCCAAGGTTTTCGGTTTCAGGGTGGCTCCTTTGTTCTGCAGCATCCTATGGAGCTAACCTTGCATGCAGGAAATATGTCTGGAAATGGAAATGTCCCATAGCCTAGGATGGAAAGGCACTCGCCCTGCTTCTACCTCCTCCTCTACCCTTTCTGCTCCAAGTGAATAGACTGACATGAGACTACACTGTCCACTGTGAACTCTTTCCTCTGAAGACCGGATGTTTAGGGAAGCAGCGCTAAGAGAACAGGAGACTGCGGAATGGAAAGTTGTAAACTGCAAGTGCTGGGGTTAGAATTTTAACAAATGCTCAATGTGCTAAGCGAAAAAACTCTGAGGATTTGATGTTACTTTATAGGTTGGAGTAAGTGTTTAAAACATTTAGAGACACCATCACTGTTAAACCATTACAATTTACTGTCTGTCTGTAAAAAAAGGCCTAGGGTCATATAGAATAAAGAACTGTTTGTAAAGTGGATTAAGCATTGAAATTGCAGCTAAACCCATAAACAATTTTATCACCCGTTCACATCGGTGTGACTTGTCATGAGATTTGACAGTTACTAATCGCATGACAAGTCGGCAATGGAACTGTTCAAATCGGTGCAACTACGACTTTGCAGTGATGCACAGATTTGAAGTGTAGTAGCACAATTTAAAAGTCATCTTCATTGTGAACGGGGGGCTTATTGCCAAAATCAAAAGCATAAAAGAAAGCAAAATGAAGTGTGTCTATTAAAAGGAAGCCAATGTATGCCTGTCACCAGTGGTGTCACTAGAGGGTGGCTTCTGGAGCTATAGCCCTGAATCTGGGGCCCATAGCCCCGAGTCTCTTGACGGGTGCAGCAGGGCTGGATTAACGTATGGGCTATTGGAGCTACAGTTCCAGGCCCCTACCTTATTTTAAGCCCAGCTGCCCAAAAAGAACAGGCCCCTTGTCAGCCCCCACAGCCCACCATATCACAGGCCGATCCTCCCCGAGCCACCTTGTTTTGTGCCTATATCCAGCCATACCATTTGTGCAGGGGGGGAGATGTTCCACCTGCTGTGCGGGGAGCCTTGTACTAGGCACTGATGCCGTGCTGCACCCCCTCCACTGAGTGTCGCAGTGGAAGATTCCAGTGTGCAATCCTTATTCCTGTGTGAGCCTCACACATACACATAGCAGAGCGGAGACCAGTCAGACCAGGGAATCTCTGGAAGGGAGCCCTCTGTAAGGGGAGGCTCTCTGGGGACCCTGATGTAAGGCAGAGGCTCTCTGGGGACCCTGATGTAAGTAAGGGGCTCTCTGGTGACCCTGATGTAAGGGGAGGCTCTCTAGAGACCCTGATGTAAGGGGGGGCTATCTGGGGACCCTGATGTAAGGGGGGCTCTCTGGGGACTCTGATGTAAGGGGGAGGGTCTTTGGGGACCCTGATGTAAGGAAGGGGCTCTCTGGGGACCCTGATGTAAGGAGGGGTTCTCTGGGGACTCTGATGTAAGGGGGAGGCTTTCTGGGGACCCTGATGTAAGGAATATGTAGTCCCAGGGGTCTCTCGGGGGAAATGTAGTCCCAGGGGTCTCTCGAGTAAGGAATGTAGTCCCAGGGGTCTTTCGGAGGGGGAATGTAGTCTCAGGGGTCTCTTGGG
>BLSH010009063.1:1284116-1325314 GCA_018402905.1 Glandirana rugosa | reverse complement strand
CCTTGGATCTCGGTTTTTGATGTACACGGTCTAAGGGTTGAAACTCACGTTTATGTAGTACTGTTTCACTACTATTTACACTTCACTACTATTTACATTAAAGTGACCTTCTGGTCTGGTAAAAAATACTTAGAAAACGGTACATTTTACCAAATGTGTTTTATTAAAGTGAACACTAGGATCAAACGGACCTCAATGTTTTCCACTAGGGTTTATTAGTGTCTAAGACACGTCGTCACAATTTTCATGATCCTTTACCCCCTCTCTTGTTTTCCGCGGACCGGACCACGTAATAGGTACCGGTGCGATCGTTCGGGTTCCGTCCGGACCCGGACCCGGACTTTGTCCCGAAGTTCGGACGGACCAGCAGAACCCGAACTTCCAGGTGTTCGCTCAACTCTACTCTTCATCAAATGTGAGTATAACTTCCACTTCTGTACCTAATAAATTACGTTTGCCATGGATAATGCACCAGGCCAGGCGCCTTTTGTTCTCTCCCCCATTTCCTAGTACTTTTAACACTGCTGCACAGAATCTGTGATTATTTGGGATCACCTTTTGTAACTCCAGGCAAACTAGGATCACAAGTGAAATTATTTTGTGTAAACCATTTTACATGGCAAAAGATTCATAAAAAATGGTCTGGTCTTCCAGTGAAATTACATTTATCATCACTTCACATTTATCATCACTTTGTCATGATGTATTTGCACTCAAAGTTGGGAATCTGGCACATGTAGTTTTTGGCTCTAGGTTCCTGGTGCCTCAGCAAAGTTAAAAACTTCATCTTCCTCCATGACTTATTTAAAAATGTTAACCAAAAGAAAGTAAATGTGGATCTGACACTTGCTATAGGCTAATATGTTTCAAAGAACATATACAGTATATAAATATTTAACAATTCCAGTGGAACCCCCCCCCCTCCCCTCCAAGAAGCTCTCCCCTCTTTCAATACCCATGATATTGGCTCACCCTCCCTCTCGACCTATATCCCACCTAAACCCCTCTGTAACACCCTCCTCTAAAAAAAACCCAGAGCATATGTTGGTAAAGGACAACTTGCTGGGATTAATGATGGATGAAAGTCTCTTGGAAATATACAATGTAATAACAGCTTGTAGTGTATATAAAAGTGACATTTCCACAAGTAATAGCCCAGAATGGGCTCAGTCCATAGTCCTATAGGACTAACATTACCGTATTTCAGGGTCCTTGATGAGATCTATGCTTATCGACTGGTGATCATATGTATCAGGCTCCACGTACCTAATTTCAGTAGGTCCAGCTTGCATGAGGATGCCAGCTCAATGTAAAGTTCCAATGTGTAGCTGTTGTGACCAATACCGCTAATGGATAGTGGACAGAGCAAAATGAAGGATAGTATGCAACTTCCCACCCCTGGCAGTCCATATCCATTATTCCTCCGAATTGCTGTACATCCAACAGTAGAAGTCACTGTCCTGTAGTAATGTAGCAGTTAAGGAATAGCCATCGCTGACTTGATGTATATCCAGCTCGTTGGCTTGCACTCCAAACAACCAAGGCAATATGCAATTAGTGGACCTCCAGCTATTGCAAAACTACAAGTCCTATCATGCCTCTGCCTCTGGGTGTCATGCTTGTAGCTGTCAGAGTCTTGCTATGCTTCATGGGACTTGTAGGTCTGCAACAGCTGGAGGTCCGCTAATTGCATATCCCTGCTCTAGGGGATGACCTCCTGATGCCTATGCGTTTCACCCTGTCTACTTTCCCTTACTTCCACAGGGCATGGCCTCCAACAAGCTGGAGATATATACCTGTCTAGTACAATGTTGTCAGCAGGCCAGGAATCTAAGGTAAATCGATTGGAGCCCTGAATGGCATTAAAAAACCTAACAAGGGTGCTAATCCTTCCCCACTCTATCCAATGCTAAAAAAAAAATTGGGATGGACATACAATTAAGCTATAAAGTAACCCCTAGCACTAGGGATGAACTTAGTGTTTGGACTGAGCAATGACTGTTCAGACGCTTGTACTAATGCCGAGCATTTAGGGCAATCATCGTGGATGAATGTGATGGCTTCTGGCTATCAATGATTGGTAAGGAAGCGGTATCCACTGCATTCTTACCAGCCACTTATGTTACTCGGCCCCTGTACTTACATGGTCTGGAATCCCTGGCCATGTAAGCAAATGGGTGGGGTACAGAGCAGGTTACACCATTGCCTAAACATGGCTACACAGCCATATTTGAACAATGGTGTCACCACCATCCCCACCCACCCCTTTGTATAGCAGAAGACAGATCAGGGAGCTGTTATTTGGCCAGTGTTATTTTTTTGTGATTGGTCATGTGCGGCAGGCTGTTGATTGTTTTTTTTTTTTTTGCAGAGTTGTCAGTGGCGGGCATCACAATTGATGATGGATTTACAATGAAGGACATTTTTTGGGGAATTTTATTTTTTAATACAGGATTTGTCAAACATTTGGGTGTCTAGTTTTAATTGATGCTTGGTTTTTGTGAATTAGTAGGGGCACTATCTATATCTATACTATCTTGGGGGCCCCTTATTATTAAAGAGGATTTCCAGAATCCAAAGAGCCCCCACCCCATTGACTCATTAACATGGGCATCCTCCATGTTGATGACATGTGGTCTGGTATGGTTGGGGGGGGGGGGGGTGCACACAATTTAAACCACTTTTTTCCTTTTCTATACCAGTGCTTAGAAAATCACTGCTACCAACCGCATAGAATTTACATTTTTTTTTTAGTGCCCTGTGCTATTTTTGACACCCCCTTGCCTATTAGACCAGAAATTTGCATATTTAATTTATTAGATTTGGTTCCCTTTAATCTTTGAATTTTGGACAAACTGAACCCAGGGCAGTTTGGCTCATCACTACCTAGCACTAAACTAACCCTTTTCTGCCGCAAACTCACCTTAATTGGGAGAAGTTGTATCTAAACCAAGCAGCGCTCTAGCTGATCCCTCCTGCAGGGGCTGAAATAACCAATCTGGCTTTTTAGACCGAGATCACACAATGCTCATTATAAATTCATGCAAGTACATGAATTGTAACTCAAATACGGCTGTTCATGGCTTCACATAGACAATCCGATTGTGTTTCATCAGCACAGATTTGCTATTCTTCTGCTTGTCATTTTATTTTACTGAAAACTCAACACAGACGGAAGGATAGTTATATAAGTAACCACATACCATGAGCATTGTAAAACAACAGGCTTTTATACTGTGAACATTGAGATGTACCTACTTTTGTAACATGTAATTTATCTGACATATTCAAAGCTAATCAAAGAGATGGCACAATAACAACAAATGATATATTATAGACCGACACTGCTTATGGGTAATTAAATCCAATAAAGCAAGTCTAATTTGTGCTACATGTAAACTTTAAAGTGAACCTGGCCCATGCTTTGCCCATGCATACAAGGCCATATTAATAGCATCATGAGCCCCTGGGCAAAGTAATACACTTGGGCCCCTACCAGCCTGCCCACATTTACGCACCTACTCTGAAGAATTAAAATATGATAGAATTAAAAATATATTTATTAGTACTTTAAATAAAATTGATTTTAAAAAATATGAAAACATGCCTTAAATCAAGGCCTAATCAACACAAAGGGCACAGTACAAGGGGGGGGGGGGGTCACGAGGAGAACAGTACAGGCTCCGGGACGCTGCCTGGGATACGTCATCCTAGGAAAGCTTAATAAAAAGCGTGACTATCCCAGCAAACCTGGGACAGTTGGCAAGTATGATGTAATGCAAGATTATCATGGGGCCCCCATGCACCTTGGACCCCTGGGCAGTGCACAGGGTGTCCATGCATTAAGACAGCCCTGCATGCACATGACCATATTATTACTTTCTGCACCTTAGGCCAATTATGTTGAACTGTCCTCTTTTCTACCTAAGATGATAAGATAGATAACTTTGATATCACACGGCTAAAATCAGATGGCACAGCCACACATGGCACACTGAGGCTTGGAGTGGAAAGGCTGAAAGAGACTATGACTTTAGGAGTAAGGCAAAATATTGGTTTAGCAACTCAGAATGAGTAATCTGTAACTATACAATATTCCAAAAAAATGTACATACTTGGTGAGGACAGCACCAATAAGGACCCAGTCAGACAGCACTGGCAGGCAGGGTGGTAATCAACAAATTTTTATTATACGGAGTAATGTCACTGGTGGGGCAACGTGATGTGTGGGTGGCTGCGTGCAGTCCCTAGTGACCCTACATTGAGACGTCATCTTAGTTGGAGTGGAGTTCTGGGAGATGTCTAGCATGTATAACCACTATCTAAGTCAGAGATTATCCAATCTATGCACAGCCTTTGTCTTTTTGGCCATGTTTTTCAGATGGCGCCCAAATGTCAATATTCTGAATTTAATTATTGCTCAAAAAGTTGTGGAATGTGTTGGAATTAACTTAAATCTGTTTTATGGCTTAAAGATGCTCATGTGCCAAGCTTAAAGTTATGCTAACTACCTCTGGACTCCCAAAAAAGCCACCTCCAAGTGCCATCATCCAAGCATGAGTTTATTTGAAGAGTGCTTTAGGAGCCCCAAAACTTAGATTCTCCTATTATGCAGGAAGTTGAGCTTCATCTCATTGCCCCCCATGCTCTGTACTTCCCAATTGGTCACTAAATAGAAACCTTATTGAACAATAGGGAAAGGAACTCATCCTTCAGAGCTGTGATCAGAATAACAGGACTTTCCAGGTTTTTGGAATCCCTATGTACTTTTGGTACTTGGAAGTGTCTGCCATAGAATCCAGGAGCACTTTAAGATTACCACTGTGCATAGGTTTGTTTAAGTACAACTTCAGCCATTTTTCCTTACCTGTATAAATCCCGACCTCCAATGCTGACCAGGTTGGAAAAGACACTGAGATCTGTCATATTCTTTGGCCAGGACTGTATATTAAGATAACCTATAGAGATTAAAGAACAATGGCTTATAAGATCATTGCATGGGCACAGTAATTTTGTCAATATGATAAACTTACAGTACTTAAAGCATTTTTAGTCTTTTATTTTTTTACTTTTGGTTAAAGTGGAGAAGTATCAGATCCCTGCCCCTTATTGTTGTCTGTGTCCCGCTGGAGAGAGATGGGACTCAGGTAACTGATTAGGGGGTGCTGGGGGGGGAGGGGGGCTGCTATACACAAAAGGTTTTATATCTTAATGCATAGAATGCATTAAAATAAAAAACCTTCTGCCTTTACAACTCCTGCACCCCTCAGCCCTGTATTCAGTGCACTGCGCACCCTCAACCTTGCACTCCATACACAGCGCACCCCTTAACCCTGCACTCCATTCACAGCGCACTCCTCAACCCTGCACTCCATACACAGCGCACTCCTCAACCCTGCATTCAGTGCACAGCACACCCCTCAACCCTGCACTCCATACACAGCACACTCCTCAACCCTTCATTCAGTGCACAGCGCACCCCTCAACCCTGCACTCCATACACAGCGCACCCCTCAACCCTGCACTCCATACACAGTGACCCCGCACGGGCCCTGCCCCATCCATGCTGCCGCCCCCCCCATATATGAGTGCAATAGTGAATAAATATTTGCTATGGTAACACTGATCCTCCTTCCGGTCAATTAGGAAGTGGGTCTGACACCCATCACCCGACTGGCTGAAAGGACAGGCGATCCTATTGGACACCTGGGAGGAAACGCATGGCGGAAGTGAGGAGGAGAAGAAGACACCGCTGCTGCCCGATGCCTGCTGCCGCATGATGCCGGACCCTGCCGCTGCCCGCCGCTGCCGGACCCCACCCATTCTCGATGCCCGCCGCTGCACAATGCTGGACCCCGCCACTGCCCGCAACCTAGATGCGGTAAGTTCCGGAGTACCGACCGGCAGACAGCTAGCTGGGGGGGTGGTTGTTTGCCGCCACTGGTGTGCTGTAACCTCTAGCAACGAGTCAGTGAGCAGTAATTATACACCGTAACCTCTGGCAACCAATCGCTGCAATGAACTGATTTTGAGTCAAGCTGCTATTTAATATGTGTCTCGGAGTGGGGGCAAAAAAATGTTTCCCAGGGTCCAATCAATATTAGCCACTTGCCCACTGGGCACTTAAACCCCCTTCCTAACCAGACCAATTTTCAGCTTTCAGCTTTCAGTGCTCTTACATTTTGAAAGACAATTACTCAGTCATGCAACACTACACCCATATGAAATGTTTGTCACACAAATAGAGCTTTCTTTTGGTGGTATTTAATCACCCCTGGGTTTTTCATTTTTTATTTTATTTATTTCAGGTACTTATATAACGCCATCAATTTACGCAGCGCTTTACATATACATTCTACATTAACATCAGTCCCTACCCACAAGGAGCTTACAATCTAAGGTCCCTAGCTCACATTAATACATATATTTGCCCTATAAAAGAAAAAAGACCAAAAATTCTACTTAAAAAAATGCATTTTTCTTGGTTTCGGTTATACAATTGTGCAAATTAGTAATTTTTCTTCATACATTTTGGCCAAAATTTATACTGCTACCTATATTTGGTAAAAATAACCCAAAGCAGTGTATATTATTTGGTCTTTGTGAAGGTTATAGAGTCTACAAGCTATGGTGCCAATAACTGAAAATGTATCACACCTGATGTACTGATGGTCTCTCTCATTTCTTGAGACACTAACAAGAAAGTCCAAATATCCCCCAAATAACACCTATTTGGAAAGAAGACTTTTCAAGGTATTCAATAAGAGGCATGGCGAGTTTTTTAAAGTTGTAATTTTTTCCCACAATTCTTTGCAAAATGAAGATTTTTTTTTTTTACAAAATTGTCATATTAACAGGTTATTTCTCACACACAGCATATGCATACCACAAATTACACCCCAAAACACATTCTATGCCTCCTCCTGAGTATGGCGATACTACATGTGTGAGACTTTTACACAGCGTGGCCACATACAGAGGCCCAGCATGCAGGGAGCACCATCAAGCGTTCTAGGAGCATAAATTACACATATTATTTCTTGACTACCTCTTGCACTTTTAAAGCCCTGGAGCACCAAGACAATGGACACGCCCAAAAATGACCCCATTTTGTAAAGTAAAAACCCCAACGTATATTCTATGAGGCATAATGAGTCTTTTGAACATGTAATTTTTTTTTTACACAAAGTTGTCCATTTATACAATATTTCTAATACATAGAATGTACATAGCAAAAATTACCCAAAATATATTCTGCTACTCCTCCTGAGTATGGAGATACCACATGTGGGAGACTTTTCCACAGCCTGGCCACATACAGAGGCCCAACATTCAGGGAGCACCATCAGGTGTTCTAGGGGCATACATTTCAAATCTAATTGGACTACCTATTGCACTTTTGTGAGGCTCTAGTGGCACTGATATGCACTGTAGTGGCACTGATGGGCACTGTAGTGGCATGGATGTGGCACGGATGAGAACTGATGTGGCATGAATGAGGAATAAATGAGCCATGAATGGGGATGGATGAGCCATGGATGGGGATGGATTAGCTGTGGATGGGGAAGGATGAGCATGAATGAGCCATGGATGGGGATAGATGAGACATGAATGGGGATGGATGAGCTGTGGATGGGGATGGCTGAGCTGTGGATGAGAATGGCTGAGCCATGTATGGGGATGGATGAGCATGTATGGGGATGGCTGACCCATGAATGCGGATGGCTGAGCCGTGGATAGGGATGGATGAGCCGTGGGTGGGGATGGCTGAGCATTGATGGGGATGGCTGAGCCATGAATGTGGATGGATGAGCCGTGGATGGGGATGGCTGAGCATGGATAGGGATGAGGCAGGAATTGGCACAGATCAGCGCTGTGGGCACTTCAGATATAGCCCACAGTGCTGCTGCACCCGATCTCTCCCCTCTCCTCTCACACTGTACCGATTGGTACGGAGAGGGGAAAAGCTAAGGTGGGCATGCGCCGGCTTGTTTACAACCGATCGCTCCGTCACTGGAAGGAGCAATCACGTGGTAAAGGGGCACGGTCATCGGCCCTTTACCATGATCCGTGATGTTCCGGGTCACGGGTATTCTCGGGTGCGAGTGGAAGCGCGATTCTGGGAGGACATTATAGTATGCCCTCCCAGAATTATCCGACCACGCTGCAGACATTTTTCGGCTATTGCCAGTCGACAAGTGATTAAA
This sequence comes from Glandirana rugosa, assembly GCA_018402905.1. NCBI lineage: Eukaryota > Metazoa > Chordata > Amphibia > Anura > Ranidae > Glandirana > Glandirana rugosa. The sequence continues at coordinate 1,317,107 of BLSH010009063.1, read as the reverse complement.
AAAGCCACTGGCGCTGATCAGTGTATTCTCACAGCAGGGGAGTCCCAAAGTCAGAATACAAAGACACAGTGGGGGGATTTCCACTTTGAATGTGTAGATGGGTAAATCGGTTCAGTTTTTCTTTTTTGTTCAGCATGCTGGCTGAACTAAAAAACGGAGTAATGTACAATATAGCCAGCCTACCCTAACTAGTTGTAAATATTCTCCCTTCCCCCTCTCACCACCTATGCTGACTAACCTGTGTAAGAAAGATATATACAGTATATATATATATGCATATATACTGTATATATCTTTCTTACACAGGTTAGCCGAAAAATGTCTGCAGCGTGGTCGGATAATTCTGGGAGGGCATACTATAATGTCCTCCCAGAATCGCGCTTTTGTAATATAGTGTGTGCATGTATATATAGAGATATATATATATATGTATATATATCTCTATATATACACGCACACACTATATTACAAAAAGTATTGGAACATCTGCCTTTACACGCACATGAACTTTAATGCCATCCCAGTCTTAGTCCGTAAGGTTCAATATTGAGTTGGCCCACCCTTTGCAGCTATAACAGCTATGAAGCTGTTATAGCTGCAAAGGGTGGGCCAGCTCAATATTGAGCCCTACGGACTAAGACTGGGATGCCATTAAAGTTCATGTGCGTGTAAAGGCAGGTGTCCCAATACTTTTGACAATATAGTGTATATATACTTACCTCTTTTCGGCCTGCTCCAGTACAGTCACATCAGTCAGTGACGGCTGCAGGGAGGAAGAAGGAGCGCCGACAATGGTTGGGTCATTGAAGCCTATGGGTGACTTCACCGCTCCAGGCTCTACCAGCCATTATTGAGTACTCTCTTTCACAGCCGCCACTGGCTGACAAAGGGGATCATGTGACCAGACCGAAGCGGGCTAAAAATAGGTAAGTATACATCTTTCTTCAAGAGGTTAGTCAGCATGGGTGTTAGGAGGGAGGAGGGAGCACTTTTAAGTGTAGTTCGGTTTAGGCTGGAATTCTACTTTAAGAAACTGCTCTACATTCACTTAAAAGGTGTATATATACAGTATCTCACAAAAGTGAGTACACCCCTCACATTTTTGTAAATATTTTATTCTATCTTTTCATATGTGACAACACTGAAGAAATGACACTTTGCTACAATGTAAAGTAGTGAGTGTTCAGCTTGTATAGCAGTGTAAATTTTTCTGCCCCCTCAAAATAACTCAACACACAGCCATTAATGTCTCGCAACAAAAGTGAGTACACCCCTAAGTGAAAATGTCCAATATTTTGTGTGGCCACCATTATTTTCCAGCATTGCCTTAACCCTCTTGGGCATGGAGTTTACCAGAGCTTCAAAGGTTGCCACTGGAGTCCTCTTCCACTCCTCCATGACGACATCACGGAGCTGGTGGATGTTAGAGACCATGCACTCCTCCACCTTCCATTTGAGGATGTCCCACAGATGCTCAATACGGTTTAGCTCTGGAGACATGCTTTGCCAGTCCATCACCTTTACCCTAAGCTTCTTTAGCAAGGCAGTGGTCGTCTTGGAGGTGTGTTTTGGGTCATTATCATGTTGGAATACTGCCCTGTGGCCCAGTCTCTGAAGAGAGTGGATCATGCTCTGCTTCAGTATGTCACAGTACATGTTGGTATTCATGGTTCCCTCAATGAACTGTAGCTCCCTAGTGCCAGCAGCACTCATGCAGCATCAGACCATGACACTCCCACCACCATGCTTGACTGTAGGCAAGACACGCTTGTCTTTGTACTCCTCACCTGGTTGCCGCCACACACGCTTGACACCATCTGAACCAAATAAGTTGATCATGGTCTCATCAGACCACAGGACATGGTTCCAGTAATCCATTTCCTTAGTCTGCTTGACTTCAGCAAACTGTTTGCTGGCTTTCTTGTTCATCATCTTTAGAAGAGGCTTCCTTCTGGGATGACAGCCATGCAGACTAATTTGATGCAGTGTGCTGCGTATGGTCTGAGCACTGACAGGCTGACCCCCCCACCCCTTCAACCTCTGCAGCAATGCTGGCAGCACTCATACGTCTATTTCCGAAAGACAACCTCTGTATATGACACTGATCACGTGCACTCAACTTCTTTGGTCGACCATGGCGAGGCCTGTCCTGAGTGGAACCTTTCCTGTTAAACCATTCACACCCGAGACCTTGTAACACTGAGTCACATGACATCGGGGAGGGAAAATGGCAAATTGGGCACAATTTGGACATTTTCACTTAGGGGTGTACTCATTTTTGTTGCCAGCAGTTTATACATTAATGGCTGTGTGTTGGGTTATTTTGAGGGGACCAGAAATTTACACTGTTATACAAGCTGTACGCTCACTACATTACATTGTAGCAAAGTGTCATTTCTTCAGTGTTATCACACAAAAAGATATAATAAAATATTTACAAAAATGTGAGGGGTGTACTCACTTTTGTGAGATACTGTGTATATGTATATGTATATATATAAAATATTATTATTATACAGGATTTATATAGTGCTAACAGTTTACGCAGCGCTTTACAATGTAAAAGTGAGACAATACAGTTACAATACAATAAAATACAAGAGGATCAAGATGGCCCTGCTCAGAGGAGCTTACAATCTAATAGGGTGGGACAGATAGTACAAAAGGTTCTAACTGTGGGGAATGAGTTGATGGAAGTGGTAAAAGATTAGTTGGTCGAGGTGTGATAGGCTTCCCTGAGGAGATGTGTTTTCAAGGATTGCCTGAAGATATCAAGAGAAGGAGATAGATGGACAGGTTGAGATAGAGAGTTCCAGAGGATGGGAGAGGCTCTGGAGAAATCCTGGAGACGAGCATGGGAAGAGGAGACGAGGGAGCTTGAGAGTAGGAGGTCTTGGGAGGAACGGAGAGGATGGTTTGAATGATATTTGGAGACAAGATTGGTGATGTAGCTTGGTACAGAGTTGTGAATGGCTTTGTATGTTGTGGTTAGTATTTTGAATTTAATTCGCTGAGCAATTGGGAGCCAGTGTAGGGATTGGAGGAGAGGGGTGGCAGACACTGAGCGGTTGGTAAGGTGGATAATTCTGTCAGCAGCATTCATGGTAAACTGAAGAGGGGATAGCCTATGGAGAGGTAGGCCAAAGAGAAGAGAGTTGAAATAGTTAAGGCGAGAGATAACATGGGAGTGAATGGGCTTGGTGGTTTCAAATATTTATATATATATGTAGCTGAAAAGTGGGGAAGAGCAGAATTCTCCTATTAGACAGTTGTCTCTACAGCAGGTTTCCCTATTGCAAGATGTGTTCTCATCGTTCCCTACACTATCTGTTTTTTTTTTTTTTTAAATAGCTGTACATGAACTTTATTATACAGGAGAATTACAGAGCCTTTCCGGTTTATAGGTTTTACTTAGCAGCACTGAAGCATAGATCCAGATACATGAAAAATATGGAAAACTTCCCAGGCTTTGTCATTTGGGAAGTTCTTACATTTTCTTGAAGATTTTCTATAACTTATGACCAAAGATATCAAATGCTATATACTTAATACATTTTATAGGCAGACCATTTCAATGGTATTTCATTCCAAAACAGAAGCTGTGTACCTGTGATTTCTCTAACAGTGCGGAAGATATTCAATTTCTCTGGATCCAGCGCAGCTATGTTGTGATATGCATCCCTGGAGAAATACAAAAAAGATATGTGCTATAAATTTTCAGACAGCATAGAGAGCCACAAAAACTGCAGTTCATAGGAATGAACACAAGAGGGCACCAAAAAAGTCCAATCTTTTGTATTGCACATGCGGTCAGGCAATTTACACTTGCTGTTTTGTACACTAATGTGTTAGGAATAGGAGCATCTTGGAGACACCTGACATGTCTCTGGGGTCTACACTGAACATTGCTATCACTTTCTGTGCTTTTAATATATATTTGTGTTTAAAACCATCTACCAAAGTACAAACAGAATATATAAAGCTTACATATAATAATGTTATATAGGTATGTTCAGGATTAATTGATAAATAAACATTCAAAGTGTAATAACCTAAATCAACCAGCAGCAATGATCTTTTATTCTCCTGACTGCCCAAAGGTGATGAAAGATTAAATGTGTTTGTTACTTGTTACTGTGCTTTAAACATCATCTGTGCTTTAAACATCATCTTGGTAAAAGCTTATTAAATAAGCTCAGTTGTGTTCAGAAGCCTTTATCCTTTTATTTAATAAGCAGTAAAATTTTACAGCCCACTCTACTGAAAAACTGCACTAGCAATACACAAATGCCAAGTAAAACTACGCTTTAAAATGCTTATAAACTCCATTGCTCTTATTTCATAAGTCAATGGCCATTTAAGAATTTTATAGGAGGAATAGACTAATATATATATATATATATATATATACATACATACATACACACACAGTATCTCACAAAAGTGAGTACACCCCTAACATTTTTGTAAATATTTTATTATATCTTTACATGTGACAACACTGAAGAAATTACACTTTGCTGCAATGTAAAGTAGTGAGTGTACAGCTTGTATAACAGTGTAAATTTGCTGTCTCCTCAAAATAACTCACACAGCCATTAATGTCTAAACCGCTGGCAGCAAAAATGAGTACACCCCTAAGTGAAACTGAATAAATTGGGCCCAATTAGCCCTTTTCCCTCCCCAGTATCATGTGACTCATTAGTGTTACAATGCCTCAGGTGTGAATTAGGAGCAGGTGTGTTAAATTTGGTGTTATCCCTCTCATACTGGTCACTGGAAGTTCAACGTGGAACCTCATGGCAAAGAACTCTCTGAGGATCTGAAAAAAAGAATTGTTGCTCTACATAAAGATGGCCTGGGCTATAAGAAGATTGCCAAGACCCTGAAACTGAGCTGCAGCACCGTGGCCAAGACCATACAGCGGTTTAACAGGACAGGTTCCACATAGAACAGGACTAGCCATGGTTGACCAAAGAAGTTGAGTGCACATGCTCAGCATCATATCCAGAGGTTGTCTTTGGGAAATAGAAATATGAGTGCTGCCAGCATTGCTTCAGAGGTTGAAGGGGTGCAGGGGGAGGGGAGGGGCCAGTCTGTCAGTGTTCAGACCATAAGCTGCACACTGCATCAAATTGGTCTGCATGGCTGTCATCCCAGAAGGAAGCCTCTTCTAAAGATGATGCACAAGAAAGCCTGCAAACAGTTTTCTGAAGACAAGCAGACATGGATTACTGGAACCATGTCCTGTGGTCTGATGAGACCAAGATAAACGTATTTGGTTTAGATGGTGTCAAGCGTGTGTGGTTGCAACCAGGTGAGGGGTACAAAGACAAGTGTGTCTTGCCTACAGTCAAGCATGGTGGTGGGAGTGTCATGGTCTGAGGCTGCATGAGTGCTTCCGGCACTGGGGAGCTACAGTTCATTGAGGGAACCATGAATGCCAACATGTACTGTGACATACTGAAGCAGAGCATGATCCCTTCCTTTCGGAGACTGGGTTGCAGGGCAGTATTCCAACATGATAACGACCCCAATCACACCTCCAAGATGACCACTGCCTTGCTAAAGAAGCTGAGGGTAAAGGTTATGGACTGGCCAAGAATGTCTCCCAACCTAAACCCTATTGAGCATCTGTGGGGCATCCTCAAACGGAAGGTGGAGGAGCATAAGGGAGTGGAAGAGGACTCCAGTGGCAACCTGTGAAGCTCTGGTGAACTCCATGCCCAAGAGGGTTAAGCCAGTGCTGGAAAATAATGGTGGCTGCACAAAATATTGACACCTTGGGCCCAATTTGGTCCTTTTCACTTAGGGGTGTACTCACTTTTGTTGCCAGCAGTTTAGACATTAATGGCTGTGTGTTGAGTTATTTTGAGGGGACAGCAACATACAAGCTGTATACTCACTACTTTACATTGTAGTAAAGTGTCATTTCTTCAGTGTTGTCACATGAAAAGATATAATAAAATATTTACAAAAATGTGAGGGGTGTACTCACTTATGTGACATACTGTATATATATACACACACACACACACACACACACTATATATATATAAACTCAGTATAAGATTTGAACCTCATAATTTAGACAGGTTCAGCTCAGCACCTGTATAATGTGTGGGCTTTATAGGGCTGAAAAACATTACGGTTATAAAACATAAAGGCCTTATAACATTAATTAACACTTAAACCACTCCACTATACTGTAATCCTTATCCTGACCCTGATATTTAACCCTTAAAACACAACTTTGTCCTAATCCTAAACCTAAAGCTTAAAATGTCCTCTTTGTACAAAGGAGAAAGAGTTGCCTCTGTCAGAATTTTGTTGTCAATGTCCCCTTTGGGGAGATTTACCCTCACTTCCTGTCGCAATGACTCAGACAGGGTTGTGTAAGAAAACAAAAACGATGATATAATCCTCTGATGACCACAGAGATGGCAACAAAATCAATTTCAATTTTGTAGAGTGGTAAGAGGATAGAATATCTGTAAGGTTTTTATTGCTCTCTGTATCTTCCTGTGCTGGTGTCACCCAAATGGTAAATGAGGAGAAATCTCCCTAACGCATACAGTTGTAAAATCTTGGAAGATATTTTGGCAAGGAGCTGTACTCAAATCAGAAACAAAAGAAGTTGGAGTTGGGATGTACAATCAACATGTAAATCTTAACCTAAAACCGAAAGTGGAACTAAAGTCCCACTTTCAAAACCTGCAAGCAGGCAGACATCTCTTCTGCGATAAAGGAAACCCACCTGCCTATTTTCAGTCTGCACAATGTACACTGAGCTGCACAAACACAGAACAGTTTACATCCTGGCACATTGTCTGTGTGTCAGGATGACTGCACTCCTGCATATGTGCAGGAATGACGTCATTGTGTGCCAGCCAATGGAGACAGCTGAAGCCTGGCACCCAGAAAAAGCCAATGAAAAGATGTCAGACCGTTGAAGGACATATAAGTATGTTGAAGTTTAGCTCCGCTTTAAGCCCTAAACTCTGACCCCTGCCTTCACCCAAACTTTTACTTTACCTTAATAATTAACCCAAATCCCCTAGAATTTTAAACTTAGTTTAACAGCATTGCTTCCTGAAAAAAATACCCTGCATCAGCACTCTGTTAGCCTAGCAGTGGACTGGCTCTTGGAAGAAGTTAGACAAATATCAAAATGCCTTCATAGGTGGGTGCCAGTCTGGAGGAGTCTTAGCCAGACTGCCCTACGTAACCCCCGCATATGATGCTGAACCTCCATGATTGATTGAACTCCAGTAAATGAAAGGAGTGGATAGTCTGGCTAGGGTGGAAAGGGCTAGATGATGCTATCCACCCTCTAGCCAGGAAATGAGGAGGGCCCTATCTGCCACTAAAGCTTCTAAAGAACATTGCGAGAATCTCACAATGTGCAGTGAAATCACAGGAAGCAATTTCAGAAGAGGAGAGGAGCCTGTACAACTGTAAGGCTGGAGTTTAACTTTAAAGTCCAGCTCCTACACAATCTTTACTCCTTTTTTGCACAAAGTTGAGGGAGTTTAAATCCTCTGGCTGTTATTTTTTTTGCTGGCACTGTGCCTTTGTTAAAGTTTCCCCTATTTCCTATCCATGTGACAAGGGGTTCCAGGTACAAAAAGTAATGGAAATTCTCTCCGGTGGGGACCCAGACATCAACAAAACCCTCTTCTTAGTACGTTTGCCGTCTTTTCCTGGTAACCCCTAAACTCCTCTTCTTATGCTGGTGTCACAGGAATGAAAGACAATAAAACTTTGAGGCTCCCATTCACACTGTTGATCTGTGTTATGTTATACATCAGGGGTAGGCAACCTGGGGTCCTCCAGCTGTTGCAGAACTACAAGTCTCATCATGCCCCTGGAAGTAATTGTAACTGCCAGCCTTGCAATGCCTCATGGGAAATGTAGTTCCACAACAGCTGGAGGGCTACTGGTTGCCTACCCCTGTTATACATGAATGCATTATGCAGACCACTCATATGAGCAGCCAGCCTAAAGCACCAAAGAAAGTGAATCTACTATTTTCTCTAACACAACACACTACAACGCACAGTAATGTTGTGGTACTTTGCAATGGACATTCATTGTCAAGGTGGGTTGCTGTGCAATTCAGAATGAAGGGTATCGCATCACACAATCATGTGTTGCGGTAAAGAGGCCTAAAAGAGGATATAACTCTTCACCACTTTATCCAAAGTGAAAAATCGATATTGGATGCAGTTTGGTTAAAGTGATTATAAAGCTTTTATTTTGTTTTTTAATAATAAAATAATAAACATGCAATACTTACCTGCTTTGTACAATGGTTTTGCACTGATCCTCCTCTTCTAGGGTCTCCTACCAGCCCTCCTGGCTCCTCCTTTTTGGTGAGTGCCCCATTGAAAGCCACGTTCTATGGGGCACTTGTGTGGGCTTTGCCCCCCCCCCCGCTCCCTTGTCACAGAATTTGATTGACAGCAGTGGGAAGCCACTGCTGTTTCTCTACCCTGTGAGGAGGAAGAGAGGAGAGAGCCACTGCTCACATGCACAGCACTGAATCAAGAATTGGCTCATGGAAGGAATAAGGAGGGTGAGGGGGGGGATCTGTGACACAAAAGGTATTTACCTTAATGCATAAAGTGCATTAAGAGAAAAAAAACCTTAAGGCTTTAGAACCACTTTAAAAAAGACAACCTACACTAGTGATCACTGCAGAAAACAGCATGACACATTTAAAAAAGAAGTATGGGGTTATGTTTTTTTCCAGAACCATACTTACCTAGGTGATTGTAGCATCGGACCAATGTCCCCCGCCAGCGCTAACACTGAGAACCGAGTGATCAAGCTCCGCAGATCACTCAGTTCTCACAGCTCCCTGAGCAGAGAGCTGGTGACTGTCAGTCAGCAGCTCTCTGCTCTGCCCCCCCCCCCATGCTCACTGGAGCACAGGGCTGTTGAGGGGGCAGGAGAGGCCTGCTCAGGCTCTCAGTAGATTGCTGAGAGGCTGAGCAGGGTGTTGGTCCAGGCATGTGGGCAGAAAATGGGTCACAGGAGTGCAGAATGAACTGCCAAATTAGTTATGGCTTGATCACAGCAGTGTGATATGTAAATGTAAATTGCACTCTGCTGGCTTCGGGACCCTGGAGAGTCTTCCCTTTCCTGTCTGGTAAAATGTTTTAGCAGGACCGGAAGTGAAAGCAATTCTCTTAAATCAAGCTCTATAAGTAGCAAAAAACAGACACATGAATGCAAACACGCAAGTCGGGTGCACACGCATATGAAAGTGATGATTGTGGAAACACTATTCAGTTAACTTTGAACTTATTATCTTTAGGGGTTTTTAAAATGTCATCAATTGACAATTTTGGATACTGTAGTTTTTCACCTTTTCATGGATGTGCCCAATTTTAAAGGCTTGGCATACTTGGTATCCATATCCTCAATGCAACCTCATCTTTTATACTTTGTGTGCACTAAAATTATTTGAGCATTTTTTTTACATGAAACTATACATTTGATAAACAGTAGTGTAAATACCATCTAAAATAAAAAATTGCAACTACCACAAATTTATTTGCTGGCTGGAGGATGGAGGGGTCCAGCAGTACCAGTGCGGGGTCATTTAAGATGGTGGGGAAGGAAACAACTGTATCAGTAGGGTGGCTGGAGGCCAGGGGGGTACAGAAGTATCAGCGGGGGGTGGGTGGATGACAGGGGGTCTAGCAGTACCAGTGTCGGGTGGCTGGAGGACAGGGGGGTCTAGCAGTACCAGTCCCTCCTCCTATCCAGCTTTTTTGCACTGCCCCCGTGTGCTCTCCAGCCTCCCTGTGCTCTTTCCCAAACCCCCCTCGTCCTATGCAGCTCAGCCAGCTTCCCCCATCCCCTCTCTAACCGGCTGCTGTGGGGGATCTGCCAAGATGGAGAGCAGGGAAATGTGTCTTTTTCTGAAAGGAGAGTCAGTGATCCATACAGATCACTAACTCTGTCCATTCATAACTGTGGCATAGTAAACTGTGTTTACTATGCTTCAGTTTATGAATGGACAGGAATTTCTTTACAGAGCTATTCCTGTCCATTTATTCTGTGTAGCTGAGGCTGCAGAGGAGGAGATTGAGGGCTGTGTCCTTAGTCCCTTTCTCTGCCTCAAAGGTGGACCATCGGAGGTCTGTTTAGGCTCCTAAAAAATAATATTGTAAAAAAAAATAATATATAAAATAACAAAAATAAAATAACAAAAATAAAAAAAGGACTGATACCAGTGGCGGAACTACAGGGGTCACAAAGATCATAATTGGGACCGTGTCCTGGAGTTCCACCACCGGGCTCAGAGGAAAGAGCCCAGGTTGTGGGGCAGAGCGGCCCTTCATGGTTTCCGGCACCCGGCCCTGAAGGTTCTAGCTACGCCACTGCAGGTAGGTGAACTGGAGCAGATGCAATGCTATTTTGTACCTACAATTTCAGATCCATCAAACTCCCAAGGTGCCACGAGGGAGCGATAAGAGAGCGATCTTCTGACTTGGGTTACCACACACACTCATGTAGCTGCCTCACCCAGCTATCCAGCTAATTAGGCCATTCGAACCACTTACAGAAACATGACAGCTTTGGACAGGTGGGGATGATGTAGAAGGAGGGGCTGGAGCTGATACAGTTTTACCTAAAATTCCAGTCCCACCAAGTTCTCAAGGTGCCATGCCACCATCCTACCTTCACTGTCACATCAGACCTGTCGGGTAATAGTGACAGACTCTAGCCTCTGTACCTTTGACACTGAGCTTCCTTTCTGCTCAAGTTACCAAGTAACCCCAAGCTGTATTGTAGCACACAAATCGGATTGGTCTAGCGGTTTAATCCCGGGTTCTATTCCCTGATAGGCACACTGCAGCCAGGCACATGACATTTCCCAATCACTCGAGTCAGAGAAAAGGCTGCACATATCTTTTTTTTGAGGTTTTTATTTTTGGGTAGAACTTGGAAAGGGTGAGGGGGAGCTTAGGGATCCTCCAGTAACCATAACTTGACAACAAGGAATCTAATTCTGCACGAAGACTTCATGATGAATACACCCTCTTTGGAGTGTAAAACTGAACTGCAGCAAACAGGAATTCCTCAACTGGAATACAGTCCTGAATGTAGAGAGTGGTAGCTAATGATCTCCCAAGAGAGATAAGCAAAGTCTATAGATCCAGAAGGCTGGTACTCACTATTTCCAGATTTTCAGGCAGCTATGTGCAGGGTCAATCAACTTCAGTACTCCAGCAGCCTGTGTCCTGGAATCTTAGGACGATTTTGGTGAATGCAATACTCCGGGAGAGTAGAACAGAGGTCCCTCAGCCAAGCAATAGCCGGGACCAAATAAAAGGTAGCTGCAGTTCCAAGCAAAATTCCCAGAGATGCCACAGACCTAAGACTGGGTCTTACTCCCCTGGGAACAAGACTTCTGCTCTGGACACTGGACTATTTATACCTCCCTTAGACCCATGTTGGTCACCTGCCATATTGACCAGGTATTGGTTTGGGGGAGATATTAACATGCTGGCTGTGGTCATCATTCTCCCACCCACTATGCCCTAGGGTGCCCTGAAGGACAGGGGGAATTATTTTCCAGGGAGGTCAAAAAACTAAGTTTAGCAAAACAGTAGCTCTAAGGGGTGTTGACAACTTTGAAATCCTTCTTCTTAGCTTAAATAGCACTTTCAAATCTGAGGGGAATTTAAATCCCCCCTCAATAAGCACTAAAGACCGTTCAACGAACCAAGTAATTCAAGTCATATTAACAGTCAGGTGACATAGTTAATTTCCCAGAATCACTTGAAGGTAACATATGGAAATTTATGAAGTTATTAATATTTTTTTTTACACAGTTGATAGTGTGCTAATGTCAGCTCTCAACAGGACTTTCCAGCCCCCAAATAGCTGGTACCATGGCTGATCACATGTGCAGCAAGATAGCAATGTCAGATCTAAACAGAGGCCTACGATGGCATCATCCTCAGTGGTAAAGAATAGGAGGGGCTAGTTGAGTTTTAAAATGACAACAACAGCCATTAAAACAGAGCACACGTGGAAGTCACCAGGTCAGGTTATGGAATAGCTTCTGGCTACGCAGTGCAGGCTTTGTAACAACATTTCAAGTTGTTCCAGGATTTGCGGCACAGCACCTATTAGCATCTCCCACCCCTCCTTGTGTGAACTTCTGCCCTGCAAGACTGCACGTTCAATTTCAGTGGCTCTGAAATAACTGTGAAAGCTAAGCCAATTCACTTATAATTATTTCGGAGTCCCATAGTAACAGTGACCTTCCAGAACCTTACTCCTTTAGTATTCCTCAGTCACAGTGTCCTGACAGGACCTCATCACTTCTCCATTCTTTTTCTTTAATCTCTGAAGCGAGACAGTTACAAGTGAATATATATTTTATCTCAAGGTTATTTACAAGTCCAGGATATTGCTCACACACCAGCTCATTAACATGATTCATCCTCAGACACCAAAACTTTTTTTTTTCTTGCTTGCTAAAAATCACTCGGTGATACTTCTGAAATTAAATTCCATTTCAAGCAGAGACCCAGCTGGCACTGAGTTGACAAATCCCTAAAGTTTTCCTTTTTATTTCTCTGCTAAAACAAAACTGTACAGTGTTTGGTGTGAGGACCAACAGGGAAGATGCTTTATTTACCATTGAAATATCTGCACTCCAAGAAATGGCAATGGGCCATTGTCGGTTCGATTGTTATTTTGCGTTATATGTTGCTGAAGATAGTCAGTGTCTTCTGACATACCACATTAAGGGAAAGATTTTCCCTGGAGAATAGATTTCCCATGTAAATTTGAATGAATTAGTATACTGAAGCAAATGTCTAAATGTGAGCATTGCCATGTTCTAAAACAAAACCTAGGCGTTAGCTGCAAAATGTTTTCTTTTATCTCAAGTCAGGTAATTAACAGGAAACTACCGTAGTCCTATATTATGCGCTACATAGAGTAGCTAGGATTAGCCACAATCTATCACTCATTGCTTTAATCTTACGTCAAGAACACATTGGGGATCATTTACTATAGCGCCAGCCGCTAATCAGCTGCAAAATTACAGCGATCACGCTAAACAGCACTAAAATGCTGCAAATCACGCTAATTAGCACCCAAACGGAATTCACAATAGCGCTGGAACAAAAATACTTCCAAAATTGAATTCACTATAGCACTCAGGCAACAGATAGCGCCCAAATCCTTACTCCAGTCAGGACCTGGAGAATTGCCCATGGAAATAATGTTTAGAGCATGATTTGATCGCCTAAATGGTACTGAAATATGTGGTATATTGTTTAAAGATAATCTGCTTTTAAACTGTGTGAAAAAGTGATTTCTACTCTGAAATATCTTTATAAGTCTGAGAACAGATAAATTCCCTGTCTCTTTACAACTAGGTGCCAGCACAACTGAGCACAGCTGAGCATGCTCAGACATGCAAACTACTCTCATTTTAACTCCCATGGCTTTTTTACAGGGTGCTATAGTAAGTACCAAAATTAGCAGTGGGTTAAAGAGCATTTTTTGGGAGTGAAAATGAGAGTTATGTAGCCCAATGAAAATTATAGCCATTGATTATTGATTATAATATAACCCAAATAAATCCTTTTCATGTTGAGATGAAATGTATATTTATCTCAAAGAAATTGTCCTTGCAACAATGTTGCTTCTTTATCATCTATTTTGTTTTTAAGAATGCTAGAATGTGTAATGTTTTCATGTTTTGGTAAAATATGTTTTTCTCTGTCACTTTCACTTGTTGCTGTCTATCTCACAAAATTATTTACCTAAACTCACACAGGTGTCTGTACAAACCACAAACAATACCATTGCTGATGTAAATTTAAAATGAGTCACAATTGTGTGTGTTTTTTATTATTTCCAAATGATCCTAATTTGAGCCTACAAATGTGATATGTGTACCAACATCAGAAATGAAAATGTCATTCACAAAAGGGTAATATTCAGAGGGTATTCTAAACTCACACACCAAGAACCACCAAATATCACAGAATAAATCAAGACGAATAACTCCTGACTAATGCAATTCCACCACATACCGTATTTTTCGCACCATAAGACACACCTGACCATAAGATGCACCTAGGTTTTAGAGGAGGAAAACAAGAAAAAAATATTCTGAACCAAGTGGTGTACTAAAATATTTACCAGTGCAGCCATATACCGGTGTCCATGAAATACAGCCATATACCAGAGTCCATGAAATACAGCCATATACCAGAGTCTATGAAATGCAGTCATATACCAGAGTCCATGAAATACAGCCATATTCAAGAGTCTATGAAATGCAGCCATATACCAGAGTCCATGAAATACAGCCTTGTACCAGAGTCCATGAAATACAGCCATATACCAGTGCCAATGAAATACAGCCATATACCAGTGCCAATCAAATACAGCCTTGTACCAGAGTCCATGAAATACAGCATATACCAGTGCCAATCAAATACAGCCATACCTCTGTCCGTGAAATGCAGCCTGACATAGAGCTGACAGGGAGATTCAAATCTCCCGGCACCGCCGCGCTGTGATGATGTCATCACACATCCGCCTGGTGGAGCTCCACTCTGCAGCCAGACCCCATTCATATAGAAGACAGAGCAGCCTGAGTGGCCGCTGGGGCAGTACTTCATTCGGCTGCTGGGGCTGCTTTGTCTTCTCACTGTGTAAGAAGGAACACAGTGGCACTCTATGGTGCCTGGGAGCCTGCAGTGTAATGCGGGCTCCCAGCGGTGATGGGGGCGCTGTTTTTTTTTGCAGTATTCGCACCATAAGACGCAGGGACACTTTCCCCCATTTTTTGGGTGGAAAAAAGTGCGTCTTATGGTGCGAAAAATACGGTATATATACGGTATATATCCAAAGAAATTCAGTATATGTCAAATCCCAAACATGCCACTTCATGTAGAGACGTTGTTTGTTCTCCCTATGTTGTTAAACATAACTCCTGACTCGGGGCCTTACCCAAATGATGTCTAAATGTAGTATTTATGTGTAGGAGGGTTCCACCACCATTGCAAATAGGGTCATATGTTTTCCATGGGCAATTTCCCCACCACAACTAATTGCAGCCTCTTACCAAGCCAACACCCACAAAATGACAGCTGTTTATTTCTCAGCATGCTGACAGTAATCAGCCATAACCAGCCTTCAAAACAGATGGTATATGCCAGAAACAGGTTGTTCACTGGCTCTCTGGTCTTCCACAGTACATTGATTAACTTCTTAAACCCCTGGGACTTAGGACTGTTTTTCTATTGATACATGTCCCCCAGGGCAGTACCCAGGTCCCCATACACTTTTTAATGGCAATAATTTGCATACAAGCTTTCAATAAGGACTTTGCAGGTTTGAGTCCCATTGACTTCCACTATTCGCGCATATGGGATCTGACAGGCAAGTTCGTCAGCAATAGCGCATTGTTCCATTTGCATATCCGCCCAGTTTCTGAGAGTTAAAGTCTTAATTGCCTTTAATCGAACATATTTTCATGCACCACAGGAGCGCATATTAGCGCTATAATAAATTACTCCCAATGTAGCCAACTACACCTAGATCAGAAGACAGATACATATTTGAACCTGCAGCTGGCGGATCATAGAGAGTGGTCCTATCATGAATCATTACATTTTCCAAGCTGTCCGCTATTGTTCTCTCAAGAATAGGCTAACTCCAGACAACCCCACAAAGAGTGGGTAATTGTTCACCTTCATCCAATGAATTCCCAAGACCAAGTTTTGATAGTCATCTAATATCTAACCTGACATACGGAGCTTATTTTGGTGGTATTTGATCACCTCTGCGGTTTTTATTTTTTGCGCTATAAACAAACAAAGAGCGACGATTTTGAAAAAAGAACAATATTTTTTACTATTTGCTATAATAAATATCCAAAAAAAATATTCATCAGTTTTGGCCAATATATAATCTTCTACATATTTTTGTTAAAAAAAAATACAATCGGCGTATTTTGATTGGTTTGCGCAAAAGTAATTGTGTCTACAAACTGTGGGAATTGATTTATGGCGTTTTTACAATTTTTTTTTTTACTAGCAATGGCGGCGATCTGCAATTTTTATTGGGACTGCGATATTGCAGCAGACATGTCAGACATTTTTGACACATTTTTGGGAACAATGACATTTATACAGCGATCAGAAATTTAAATGTCCACTGATTACTGTATAAATGTCATTGGCAGTGAAGGGGTTAACCTGAAGGGGGCAGTGAAGGGGTTAACTGTGTTCCCTGGGTGTGTTCTAACTGTGTGCGGGCTGGGCTGGTCGGGACATAACAGATCTAACTGATCCCAGTGACAGGGATCAGTAGATCTGTCATGTCCCCTGTCACAGAATGGAGAACTGCCGTGTTTACATCGGCAGTTCACAGTTCTGCAGCTGCTAATGGTGATTGGCGGGTCTCGGGCGGACAGTGAGTCTGCGAGTGTGCGCGGGGAGCATGTACAAGGGAGGATGTGCATGGATGTCCTCTGGGTATTTCAGACCCGCGATGTAGCCATCTTTTGGCTATAGCGTGGATCTAAACTGGTTAAAATTGCATCTGCTGGTGGAATGGCTGCAAACTACGGTGCTTAACCACTTCCATACCAGGCCTGTTTTTTGGGTTCTGTGTTACGACTTAAAAACAGGTATTTTTGCTATAAAATTACTTAGAACCCCCAAACATTATATATATTTTTTCTAATATCCTAGAGAATAACATGGCGGTCATTGCAAAACTTTATGTCACACCGTATTTGCGCAGCAGTCTTCCAAGCGTGCATTTTTTTGAATAAATTCAGTTTTTTTAGTTAAAAAATAAGAAACCAGTAAAGTTAGGTCAATTTTTTTCCATATTGTGAAAGATAATGTTACGCCGAGTAAAATGATACTCAACATGTCATGCTTCAAAATTGCGACCACTCGCGGAATGGCGGCAAACTTTGCAACTTAAAAATCTCTATTGGTGACGTTTAAAAAATTCTACAGGTTAGCAGTTTTGCGTTACAGAGGAGGTCTAGTGCTAGAATTATTGCTCTCGCTCTAACGATCGCGGCGATACCTCACATGTGTGGTTTGAACACCGTTTTCATATGTGGACGGGACTTACATATGTGTTCGCTTCTGCGCGCGAGCTCGGGACGGAGCGCTTTAAATTTTTTTTTTTTTTAATTATTTATTTCCCTTTTTACTTTTTATTTTTACATTGTTCTTTTAAAAAATAAATTTTTGATCACTTTTATTCCTATTACAAGAAATGTAAACATTCCTTGTAATAGAAAAAAGCATGACAGGTCCTCTTAAATATGAGATCTGGGGTCAAAAAGTCCTCACATCTCATATCTACACTAAAATGCAAAAAAAAATAAAAAAAATCTGAAAAAAATTACAGGCCAAAAAAAAAAAATGGGCCCTTTAAGACCGTTGGGCGGAAGTGACTTCTGATGTAATTTCCGCCCGGCCGTACTATAAGGCCGAGTGAGCGG
Source organism: Glandirana rugosa (assembly GCA_018402905.1). Taxonomy (NCBI): domain Eukaryota; kingdom Metazoa; phylum Chordata; class Amphibia; order Anura; family Ranidae; genus Glandirana; species Glandirana rugosa. Next base: position 1,299,583 of record BLSH010009063.1, on the reverse strand, counting down.
CTTCAGCCGAGTGAGTGGCTTCAGCCGCTCAGTCGGATCCCGGACACTGGAGGGGAGAGGATCGGATCATCTCCGCTGCTGCCAGCGGGTCCGGTAAGCGGCGGAGATGACCGGAAAGCGGCAGTAAAGACCACTTTTATCAGACGCAGAATCGTCTGAAGAAAAAAACCGTGCTGCAGGCACCATTCAGATATCACTTCTCAAAGGAAGGACGTCATAGTACTTAGTACCCTTAGAGAAGTGGTTAAAATTCTCCATAGGCGACATTTAAAAGCCTTTACACATTACTAGTTGCTCAGGAGGTCTGGAGCTAGAATTAATGCTCTAGCTCAGATGTTCGCAACAATACATCATATGTGTGGTTCGATCACTGTTTACATATGCGTTCGCATTTACAAGTAAACACGGTGGGACGGGGTGCTTTAAATTTATATATATATATTTATTTTATACAAAAATATATATATTTTTTTGTACTAACCTTATTGCTATCACAAGGGATGAACAGCATAGCATGGGCCATGACAGGTCCCCTTTATGGAGAAATTTGGGGTCTATTAGACCCCAAATCTCTCCTCTGGCCTCCCATGTTGCCGATCAGACACAGATCGGTCTGTTCGGCAACTTACCTGGCCGCTGTTAGCCAGGTAAACAAAGGGGCGGAACTCAGAAGTGAAAAACTACTCATAGCACCCGGTTTCCAGGGCTACAGAGAGAGGGGGATGGTGTCAGTTTGTACAGGGCAGCCATCGCTGCCGGACACATTGCTCCCGGCTTCCGTGATGGGACTGGAGAGCCTGGGAGAGGCGTCGGTGGTGGGAGGGGCATGGGACCCCCTTCCACCATCTGCAGTGCTGATCGAGTGGCTTATTAGCCACTCAGACCACTTCTGCCTTGTTCAGAATTGCTGGCTGCACAGAATGATACCGGGATGAGGCATTATTGCGGTATAACCACTGAAACCAGAGGAAGTCCATGTACGCCCTGCCAGCGGGAAGTGGTTAATTGAACAAGTTGAAGTTAGAAGTTGATTGGCTACCAGTGGTGTATCATCCATGGGTGCAGAGTGTCCACTAAACACAGGCCCTGAGGGGTGGGGGGGGGGCCCACTATGCTCTGATCCACACTGCACCCATGGATGATCTCTCCATGACAGCAGGGGATGATCGGTGCGGTGTGGGCTTGCACACGAGCCCACCAATTTCATGATAGGCCCCTGTTGGCTACTATGCACATCTGCACCAGATTTTGCACTTATTTAGTAAATCAACCCCACTGTTACTGACATTTATAAAGCTGGCCATACATATAGATTTTTTTGTCCAGCGTGACAACTAAATGAAAAAAAAAAAACTTGGTGATTTCTCCATCTACACTATACAGTGGATGGACGAATCTACTGCTGTGCCTATTGTATTTTGAAAGCCAACCCTGGAAATACCCAAACAGCAGCTCCATCTGACTTGATGCTGACCCTGTACAGCAAAAAATTTTTCAGTTGAACTGTGTTAGGCAAGATGAGGCTCTGAGGGCTACCCAGTTCAGGTAGCCAGCTCATCGAGTAGTCAAGTGTTTCAAAACCACTTCTGGTGGTATTAACAAGTTCGCATTTTTTACTACGTCTAGTAGTAACCTAGAGATGATTTCTGCCCTGTTATGAAACTAAATAATGTGCAATGAAAACGCATAAAAAAATGTCCCAGTATTTTCCTCAGACCACCTTAGCAAAATCTTTTAATCCCAATCATGGGTCTGTCTGTCGTAGCGGAATGCATGTGTATTCGTGCATTAAAGTACTGGGACCACACAGACTGAAAGAATGAGAGCGACAACTGGTGACTGGTGTCACTGTGCTTCTTCCTGCAGTCACTGACAACTGGGTACCCAGTGATTAGCACAGCAGGAGAAAAGTATGAACAGCTAGATCATGAGTTAGGTTTTTTACTGTTATTCCAAGAATGGTGCTGCTTAAATTGCATTTCTCAGTCTGCATCATGGAAATAAGGGTCATACATTTGCAACATTTTAATAGCAGGGAGATTATTTTTCTATATAAATTATGTGAATTATATGATTTAGTAATTAACAGCCTCAGAACTATTTCTTGTAAATAATGCATGTAACCCATTTTTAAATTCATCTAGTGAATCCGCTGGCACAACCTCCCTTGGCAGAGATTTCCACAGCCTGTCTAACTCACAGGGAGAAACCCCACGCCGATTCCAAACCTCTTTTCCACTTTCAGAGTATGTTGCCCTACATTGTTCTCAGTCTATGAGAAGGCAGGGTAAGTAAACATTGCCAACTTTTGCTAAATAACATTTTTTCTAGGTTAGGGAATGCCTCTTTATTGCCAGGAATTAAATGCTGCTCTGAACTTAATTATAATGCCTACAGCAATAACGGACATCTAAAGTGGTTCTAAAGCCAGGGCATTTTTTACCTTGATGCATTCCCTGCATTAAGGTAAAAAATGTTCCAGTATTTGTATCACTCTCTCCCCTACCCCCTCCACCCATACTTACCTGTCCTCACTCATTTGTAGGCAGGTGCAGTCTACCTTTTGCACAGCAGGTGGTGCTCTTCTGCAGTGGCACTGTTGTTGAAGAGGAAGTTCCTCTATGGTTTCCAGGGTCACTGGGGAAGCTATTCTATTGGACACTGCAACCCCATGTGACCCTAGCAGCCATCTTGGGTCGGGCAGAACCTTTTTAAAGCCCTGGCATCCAGGCTTGGTGTACATTTTTGCGAGTAGGTAGAGTAGGGACAGGTAACCTGCCTGTTAGGGACAATACTAATGTTAAGGGAAATGTTTCTGATGAGGAGGAAAGTGTAGAGACAAATCTCCTTTGGACTTCATCCCCTTTGGGCACAAGACATCCAGACCACATTCTGTTCTCTTAACAGACGCTGTCAGTCCGGCTGATACCTGCTCTCTTCACGTCACTGGAAACCATGATGAGTGCCCCCGCTTGGGTAGTCTTCCCACAGGATTTGGTGTGAACTGTTGCTGTACCATTTCAATACAAGTTCTTCACTACACCTGACTATGAATTATTGTTGCTGCACCATGCTGCACCCCACCTACCATATCCAGTGCTGCGCTCATCTGTAGCGGCTCTCTCCTCTCTCTCACAGCATTCACACAACAGAGAGGCAGCAATGGGAGCCATTGGCTCCTCTTGCTGTCAATCAAATCCTGAAAGCAGGGAGAGGAGAGCCAAGCTGAGCTACTCTGTGTGAATCTAGGGGGGAGAGTAAAAACACTTTTACTTACCCAGTCCTCTGCTCCCCCGACAGAAGGAGCTCCCCCATGCTCTGGCAAACGAGTAGAGGATTGGATGATCGCGTAAGTAAACCTGCTTTTGTATGCCCCCTAGACCTAAACAAGCAGTTAACCCTTGGAGTGCAGATGCAGCCTCATTGCAAGGGAGAATTTTCAAGTTATCCAGAGTTGGGCCTTAAAACATTTGCATAATTTGATAATAATTTGGCTGGAGTTCCACTTTAAATTTGAACTGAAAACATGCTGACACAGATGAAACACAAATGTGGGTCTCTTTTTTCTTACTAAAGGATTTGTATTTCTGTCCATCCTGTTCTGAGAATTACATGGCGCAACATGTCTGGCAGGACAGTAGAGCTAACTCTTCTCTGCTGTAGTTAAGTAAGGGCTTGTTCATAGATGCAGATATAATGTCCCTCCTCAGAAAAGCAATCTGTGATGGATCTCTTTTCAGAGGGCGTTTGGCAGACAATGGCTATATGTTGCCTTCTCATTGCCTGCTTTAACACTTAAAATGCCAACTCACCTTACTGCAAACCCATGCTTTTTACGTAATTTATTTATTACAGCTACTTATATACCACCTTCAATTTACACAGTGCTTTACATATATTGTATATTTGCATCAGTTCCTAACCCTCAAGGAACTTACAATGTAAGGTCTCTAACTCACATTCATACATACGCATACTACAGTAGGGCTAATTAACCTACCAGCATGCCTTTGTAGTGTGGGAGGAAATTGGAGGAACCCTATGCAAGCACATGCAAGAACATGCAAACTCCACGCAGGTAGCACCGTGATTGGGATTCAAACCAATGACCCTAGTGTTGCTAGGTGGAAGTGCTAACACCTTAGACACTGTGCTGCCCAATTGCAGAGTAGTTGCAGCATAACTCCATTCACTTAAACAGGTCACATTTGGCAGCAGTACTGCCTGTCAAATGCGACATGCCCTTTCATTTTTGCTGCAGCCTCAGCATGGATACAGGAGTGGGTGGCTGAATTTCTTCATTTAGGTGGGAGGTCGGGAGCAGTAAAACTGCAGCTCCCTTCTATTTTTCTCTCTCAGTCTGAGCTCTGCTGTACAGGGACTGCAAGAGGCTTGAAAAATTCTAACGCTGCCTGCATTATTAAAAATAATACATGTTATTTATTTGTATACAGTGCATCTGGAAAGTATTCACAGCGCTTCACTTTTTCCACATTTTGTTAGGTTACAGCCTTATTCCAAAATGGATTAAATTCATTATTTTCCTCAAAATTCTACAAACAATACCCCATAATGACAACATGAAAGAAGTTTTTTGAAATCTTTGCAAATGTATTAAAACTAAAAAACGAAAAAAATCACATGTACATAAGTATTCACAGCCTTTGCCATGACACTCAAAATTGAGCTCAGATGCATCTTGTTTCCACTGATCATCCTTGCGATGTTTCTACAACTTGATTGGAGTCCACCAGTGGTAAATTCAGTTGATTGGACATGATTTGGAAAAGAACACACCTTTCTATATAAGGTCCCACAGTTAACAGTGCATGTCAGAGCACAAACCAAGCCATGAAGTCCAAGGAATTGTCTGTAGACCTCTGAGACAGGATTGCATTGAGGCACAGATCTGGGGAAGGGTACAGAGAAATGTCTGCAGCATTGAAGGTCCCAATGTGCACAGTGGCCTCCATCATCCATAAATGGAAGAAGTTTGGAACCACCAGGACTCTACCTAGAGAGTGCCGCCCAGCCAAACTGAGCAATCGGGGGAGAAGGGCCTTAGTCAGGGAGGTGACCAAGAACCCGATGGTCACTGTGAAGAGCTCCAGTGTTTCTATGGAGAAAGGAGAACCTTCCAGAAGAACAACCATCTCTGCAGCACTCCACCAATCAGACCTGTATGGTAGAGTGGCCAGACAGAAGCCAAAAGGCACCTGAAGGACTCTCAGACCATGAGAAACAAAATTCTCTGGTCTGATGAAACAAAGATTGAAATCTTTGACCTGAATGGCAAACGTTCTGTCTGGAGGAAACCAGACGCCGCTCATCACCTGCCAATACCATCCCTACAGTGAAGCATGATGGTGGCAGCATCATGCTGTGGGGATGTTTTTCAGTGGCAAGAACTGGGAGACTAGAGGGGATTGAGGAAAATATGAATGCAGCAATGTACAGAGACATTCTTGATTAAAACCTGCTCCAGAGCACTTTGGACCTCAGACTGGGGCGAAGGTTCAGCTTCCAACAGGACAACAACCCTAAGCACACAGCCAAGATAACAAAGTAGTGTTTATGGGACAACTCTGTGAGTGTCATTGAGTGGCCCAGCCAGAGCCCAGACTTGAACACGATTGAACATCTCTGGCGAAATCTGAAAATGGCTGTGCACCAACACTCCCCATCCAACCTGATGGAGCTTGAGAGGTCCTTCAAAGAACAAATGGGAAAAACTGCCCAAAAATAGGTGTGCCAAGCTTCTAGCATCATACTCAAGAAGACTTGAGGCTGTAATTGGTGCCAAAGGTGAGTCATTAAAGTATTCAGCAAAGGCTGTGAATACTTATGTACATGTGATTTTTAATAATTTTGCAAAGATTTCAAACAAACTTCTTTCATGTTGTCATTATGGGGTATTGTTTGTAGAATTTGGAGGAAAATAATAAATTTAATCCATTTTGGATTAAGGCTGTAACATAACAAAATGTGGAAAAAGTGAAGCGCTGTGAATACTTTACGGATGCACTGTATCTGCTTAGAATTCAGTCATCTAGCACTTAGTAAACATGCCTAGTCATAGGTGATGTATTTGCTAGACATATTCAGGAATCAGAAAATAGTCTTCCTTGGTGAATACTGGTACTTGCAAATTAGAGACTCTGGTTTTCAGAATTTTATTGAAGCTGTCTGTGTGTCTAGAATCTGACACTGGGATCCACTGATATATTAGGAGCATGGATGTTAAATCTTGATTAGCAAAGCACAATCATATTACAAAAGACAGCAGCAGCAACTGCCATTAATGTGTTATGAAAAGGGATGCTGTTTTGAACAATATTGTATTGTGATAACTGTATGTCGTTAATATGTGTTATGATAGTAATATTACATTAATTCCTTTTCAATTCCACTTGTCTTTATTGATGTTTTTCTCCGTTTTCCATTTACAAGCAGACTAAAGTGATGAGCAAAAATGTATGTGACAGCGGTTGGAATGAACTATAAACCATGGTGATAAAATAAAATACATAAACACAAATGCAGAGCTAAAAATTTTTTTTTTAAAGGAAATTAAACTAAACAAAAAAAAAATGCAACAATCAGCAAGCAGACAAATGTGTGCAATAATCAGCGGCAGTCCCAAAAGATTAAATGAAATCTTTATTTAAACTTGAATATAGAATCCTTTGTGAAACATGGTACCGCTGGGATACACCTCCATGTGCCACATAGATAGGCTTAGCTGAGCAAATTTACTCTTTCAGATAAAGAAAAGAGTCAAAATGCGCTTGTATATCTCAATGGTCACCGTCTGGGAAGCAGTGCGCTTCTTCCTTCACTCCAGATTTTACGCTTATGACAGCCGTAACCTCAGGTTTATATCTCTCTGGAATACCATGCACTTCCACCTCCAACCAGGTTATACACTCATGGCAGTCAGATTATTGAGCTATAGCGTGAGAAAAAAGCCTTATAGCATAAAACCGCAATGATACTTTATTTAAAACATAAATTCTCACATTATAAAATCACATAAGTGCTTAGTATGTACAAATGGTCCCAGGAGTCAGACAGGCCACTGTGCATGATGATGTAATGAGCATTGGCTCCACCCCATGCGTTTTGTCACATCGTCCAGGCATAGAAGAGTCAATTTGCTGTTGTAAACATATTTATGTGGCACATGGTGGTGGATCACAGAGGTGCCATGTTTCACAAAGGATTATATATTCAAGCTTAAATTGATATTATTAGAATGTAAGCTCTACGAGCAGGGCCCACTGTCCCTCCTGTATTGAACTGTATTGTAATTGGGCTTTCTCCCCCCTCTACATTGTAAAGTACTGCGTAAAGTGTTGGCGCAATATATATAGTGTATAATAATAAATTATTATTTTTTTAATTTTAAAAATAATAACATACATGTTGTACTTACCTGCTCTGTGCAGCGGTTTTGCACAGAGCAACCCCAATCGTCCTCAGCACTCCTGGCTCCTCCTTCCTGCCATGTGCCCCCAGAGTAAGCAGTTTGCATTGAGGGCACCCAAGCAGGCTCACTCCTGAGCCATGACTCTGAGTGACAATTTACACACAGAGCCACGGCTCGGCCACCCACCCTCGGTCTCCTCATTTGCTCACTGGCTGTGATTGACAGCAGTTGGGGCCAATGGCTTCTGCTGCTGTCTCAGCCAATGAGGCAGGAGAGTCCACGGAGAGCCAGGGCTCTAGTGCATATCGCTGGATCGCGATGGGCCACAGGTAAGTATTGGGGGGGGGCTGGGGGAGCTGCTGCAAAGAGAAGAATGCCTGAAGGTAAAAAACTTAGAGACTTTAGAACTATTTCATTGAATCTTTTGGGACTGACACTGATTATTGTACACATTTGTCCAATTGCTGATTGTTGCACATGATTTTATAAAGTTTAATTTCCTCTTAAAAAAAGTTTTTTAGCGCTGCACGTGTTTATGTATATTTGTCAATTTGTTTTGATTGACGTGTCAGCTGCTTTTCATACTCTCTATGGCTGCATTCACATTACAGCGTTTTGAATCACAGGCAGATTTACCATAAATCTGCCCGGGATTTGACAGCACCAATGTGTGAATGGCAAAATGCGGGACTCACATTAGAGATGCCATTCATTTGAAGGACACCTCAAAATGCGGTGCGTGTCTGCTGCGATTGTCAGGCATGCTGCAATCGTGGCAACCCGCATCGCGGGATGCATGTCACCCAAAAAAAGTTCAGGAGCTACTTTGGGGTGGCATGCGTCCCATGATGCGTGTTGCCACGATTGCAGCACACTTTATCGCCCAACAATCGCGGCAGACCCGCACCACGTTTTGAGGTGTCATTCAAATGAATGGCATCTCAAATGCGAGTCCCGCGTTTTGCCATTCACACATTGGTGCTAGACATGTGCAGTTAGTTTCATTCCGAATTAAAATTCTGACAAATCTTAGTTTTTCGGAAATTCATATGTATCCTAATTTCCAAATTACATTAGTACCGAATTTAAATGAATCCGAATAACAAAAAAGAAAATTCGGACGAAATTTGAATTTTAATAATTTTCAAATAATTTTTGATTACTTTTTGAATTCAAATAGTTTTCGAATTTGAAAAGTTTTCAAATTCCAATAGTTTTCAAATTAAAATTTTTTGAATAGTTTTCCAATTTTCAAAGAGAACAAAATAGAATACAAAACAGAATAGAAAAGAAAAAAAACAAACAATAGACTAGAAAAGAATATAACAGAAAAAAAAAAGAATATAATACAACAGAGTAAAACAGCTCTGTTCCACTCCACCACATTATATTCTTTCATTTTCTGTTATATTCCCCTCTATTGTATTCTATCTTTTTCCATTCTATTCCTCCACTTTCCACTCCACTCCATTCTCCTTGGAAATTGGAAAACTATTCAAAATTGATTTGAAAACTTCTAAATCGGTTTGAAAACGAATAAACAAAACTAATTCCGAAAACAAATTAAACGAACGAAATGAATCTAACTAAACAAACTTATGTAAATAATGAATCGAAACAAACCAAAACTAAACAATTTTTTTCGCTCTGCACATGTCTAATCGGTGCTGTGAAGGCAGCCTATGCGCAATTCTCTTGGGGTTCATGGTAATAAAATCATTCTAGAAAGCTCCCCTGCCAGTGTTTTAGTATGTCCCAAACCTTCTATTGTCTTTGCTGGATGGGCTTTAAATGGCTCTGGAGGGTTAGAAAATTCTTCTTTAGGAAAAGCCTGCATATTGGTTGCACCTAGAAAGAAATATAGTGGCAACCATCAAAAAGGCCATTGATCACCAAGTCAGAAATGTTATGGTGACCACATGGCTTTGTTTATCAATAGGTCGCACAATGACAGGGTATACCATGGATTTGTTTACAAACAAAGCCATGTCAAACAGGGATGAGCTTGGCATGACTATTTATAAACATAGTCAAAGCACAGAGCAACAGGGTCTGTCTTATAAACAAAGCCATGTCCTACAATGACTGTAAGGCCAGCCATAGATGATTCAAATACTGGCCGGTTCAACAGGAACGAACCATGTGTGGGCAGGCTTAATGTACTTGGGTACAACCAGCCTGCCAATTAACTTGCAATTATCACTAGCGGCTGCCAATGGGGACAGCTGCCTCTGCCAGGAGCAGGCAAATGCTTGGCAGGAAGGATTCCCCTGTCAGCGCTGTATGTTGGGGGATCGTGTGAATTTCTTTCCTGTAACCAGTGGTTGCAGGAAAGAAATTCACTCCGTGTATGGGCGGCCTAAACATTACAATTACGCCTCACAGTGTCACAAACTAGAAGTTCATTTCCAAAAAAATTTTGGCAAAATCAAAAAGGCTATTTCACAGCAGAATCGACTTTGGTAACATTTCCCCCTCATCCCTACTGAATAGCACCATTACATGAATTGATCTCATGCAATTACCAGAATATGGGCATGTGAGATAGAGGTGAAAATCAGTGTTCACAATAAATTGGCAAATATCTCACCCATTTTGTTACTGAGTTAGCTCACATAATCCAGTAATAAAAAGAAAATGATTTTACAGAACGTACTCCATATGCTATCGCAATCAGCTTATACCATGTCACAAAGAAATGAAGTATGTTTATTTCTGACAATGAAAAAGTCACTTCTCAATTCACGTTCTGCCTTGGTGCTCTCAGGATTCCTAAGAAAATGGACTTTTAATAACATTGCAGCACTCAAGGTCACAATATACATTACAATGAATATTCTTCCTTTCCATCTCGCTGCTCAATCAAGGCCTGCACCTCTCAGGGATTTGATTTGTTCTAATTGTGGATTTTGTCACTTCTCCAGTGACTTGGTGGCTCGCAGCTCCCTGCCTGGAGCCCTGATATTCCCATTGGGATCCGTCTGTTCCCTTATACTAGCTGTGCTTGTCACACTTCGTTACTTAATTGTAGATCAAAAGCACCTCCCAGCAGAGGCGTGCTAATGATATCCGTCCTTGTGAAATACTGGCGGGCACAATGTATGACGAAGTGTGACAGGGGACTCTACGGAGGGGAAACATTTGAAGGAATGCTCCTCCCAAGGGGCCTTGCTCGTATCACAGACAAAAGTGGTAGTTTCCTCCATCTATCATAGGAATAATGATATCTTTACACCAGCGGTTTGTTACAGAATAAAGGCCTGATCATAGAATAGTAGAAAGCGTAGATTTGAAATGAGAATTTTATGGAGTGTTTTTTTAGACCAATGTGCTGCTTGGTTTCATATTCTCCCATGGCAGGCGACAAATAGTTAGATCTTGTAAGATGCAAGATCTGCTGTCCTTGAAACGTGTCAGGTACCGCAGCCAGGACCACAGTGCCATGACATTAGGTTCAGCAATCAGGGCATGCAGAGAAATAGGAAAAACGGATTAACCAATTGCTCAGATTTCCCAGCATGCATCAAAATGTCTGCAACTGGCCATACATTCGGAGTTAGAAGTTCCACGTTCACTACAAAGCCTAATTACTATAAGCCAGGGACGTCAAACTCAATTTCATTGTGGGCCACACCATATGATTGCTCTCAAAGGGCCAGTTGTATCTCTAAAACTAGATGTCCAGAGCACCCCACCCTCCTTACTGGTACTATTATGTACCAAATCAAAAAATAACTATCTATCTATATAAACAAGACCAACTCTAAGTTGGTGTACAGAGATAGGCAGAGTGTCTGTCTCTGTACGCTGTTTAGCAGAGCAGCACGTTTGCCTCCGCTTCCCCCTCCCACCTGTTAGGCCTCATACACACGGACGTTTTTTGACGCCAACGTTTTCTGGCGTTTTTTGCAGCTCTCAATGTTAGTCAATGGCCCCATAAAAACGTTGGCGTTTTTGAGCTGTAGATGGCGTCGGCGTTAGTGAGCAGAAAGTAGAACCCACGGCCATCGCGTTCTGAGGCTGTAACGTTTTGGTATTTTTTGACGCCGATGCCGCAAAACGCCAACAAACGCCAACTAATATTGTACCGGCGTTTTCCGGCGTTTTTTAATGCCGACGTTTTTAGGTTGAAAAATAGCAGAGGGGTGATTTTTTTTAAAAAACGCCTATTGACGCCGACGCTCACTAACGCTCACTAACGCCGATGCATAACACCGAAAAACGCCGATTTTTTTTCCTTAATGTCAGGACCGACGTCTTGTTTATTTTTAAAGATACGCCCGTGTGTATGAGGCCTTACTGTTAAGGATGCAGCCTCCTAGAAACCAGTAGTGCTGATAGTGGGCGGAAGCTGAAGTAGGCTGAGGGGCTAGCTCTTCATCAGGTCCAATCCCTCCTTGAGATTGACAGCCGGCAGTGGCCAAATTCTATAGCCAATAGAAAACAAACAGGCATTCAGGAGGTGGCATCTGAACGCCTGCAAACTGCTGCTGAAATTCACTAGAGATCGCTTTTCATGGGCATGGTAAACTTTGCTGCCAGTGAGAATAAGCCATTACAGGTGTTCATGACCTCTTACAGACATCAGAGTCAGAGGCGTAACTAGAACCTTCAGGGCCCGGGTGCAAGAAATTAGGAAGGGCCCCCTAACCCCTGGCCAGGGCCCATCCATCTTCTTGCTGATACTGTGGCCCTTTACTCCCATTGCGGGTCCCTTTATTACGGTCCTGAAGCGGGAACCTGGGAACAGCAGAAGACAAGTAAACTGGATAGGAGGGGTGGCAGGGGCAGAATATAGAAGAACCAATCTCCTGCATTAGGAGGAAAATGGAATAAATAAAACGTCTAAATGCCACCCCCGCCATCACTCCTATCCAGGTGTACAAGGGAAGCACATGGGCCCCCTGGAGCATGGGGCCCGGTTGCAATCGCAACCCCTGCAACCCCTATCGTTACGCCCCTGATCAGAGTACTCCACCATTACAATGCGTTCATTTGCTATTCATTGTTGATGTTATCTTTGTTCAGGCTTCATCCAGGGTTAGCATCATGTAAATCCTGGTGTCTGTACAGTTGGCTGTATTAACAAATGCCTGTCACAGATCAGATCCTGCTGCAGCCTCTCATGTCATGACTCACTAGAGTTACAATGCTGCAAATGCTTCCCCTGTCTGCAGTACACTTATTATATGAAACCTCAGCCTAGACAAAGTTGCATGCTTTTTAATGGTAAAAGAGATCATAGATCAAAGATATCATGAATTTTAAATGATACTGTTACTATACATACTATAGTGACAAATTCGGAATGTATTCATGCACACTTGTAGAGCTACTGTATACTTTCAGCATCTATCATTGCTTACTGTTTGGTAATCCCAAAACTGTTTAAGCATCTATGAAGCTGGGATCCCAGAAGCAAACAAGGGCGTTTTTAAAACTAAAATATGGTGTTGCCCTTTATAGTATTACACATAACTACTATGTTTAACCACTTGAAGACCAGGCCTTTTTATGACACTTGTTTCTTATAAATTAAAATCAGTATTTTATGCTAGAAAATTATTAGAACCCCCAAACATTATATATATTTTTTAGCAGAGACCCTAGAGAATTAAATGGCAGTCGTTGCAAAATTTTATGTCACACTGTATATGAAAAAGCACACATTCATGAATTAAAAAAAAACAGTAAAGGTAGCCCAATTTTTTTTGTACAATGTGAAAGATTATGTTACACAGAGTAAATAGATAACTAACATGTCATGCTTTAAAATTCTGCACACTCATGGAATGGCGACAAACTACGGGACTTAAAAATCTCCATAGGCGACGCTTTAATAATTTTTAGCGGTTACCAGTTTAGAGCTAAAGAGGATGTCTAGTACTACAATGATTTCTCTCGCTTTAACTATCGTGGCGATACCTTACATGTGTGGTTTGAACACTGTTTACATTTATGGGCAGGACTTATGTATGCGTTTTCTTCTGTGCATGAGCATGGAGGGATGGGGCACTTTCACCACTTAAGGACCTAGCCTCTTTTTGAGATGTGTTGATTATAATTTAAAATATTTTTTTCTTTGCTTGAAAATTACTTTGAACCCCCCAAACATTATATATATATTTTTTCAGACACCCTAGAAAATAAAATGGCGGTCGTTGCAATACTTTATTTTTAAAAACCTGGTGCCTTTAAGGCTCCAGTAAACCGGAAGTGACGTTGTGACATCGCTTTCGGGTTTCAAGATACAAGACTCGACCAAAGCCGATTCTGGCTTTGTTCGGGTCATCGGCCAGCCAATGAACGCGGCGGCTGGTCGCTCGGGCCTCCCGGTGGGATGGAAGAGCCTGGGTGAGCTGCAGAAGGCAGCGGCATGTCACCTCTCGCTGCTTATAATAACAATTGAGCGGCTGCTTAGTCACATTGGTTGCTATTATTATAAGAAAGCCGACCGTCTAAAAAACGGTATCGGGGTGATGCCTGCAGCTGCAGGCATCGCCCGCTACCCCCGGTCTTTGCATTGGATCGCATTGCTTCTTTTGTTAATCCGCTTCACTTAAACCCTCCAATCCTTTAACCCTTTTACAGCCATTTTAAACTCATGTGGCCAGTCCATTTTTACAATTTTTCCATTGTTTTCTTATTTTTCACTTACGGCTTTTAGAGTTTGGTAAAGACCCCCAAACCATAAATTTTCTAAAACCAGTAGAATAAAAAGAAGGTGCTACAGATTTTTTAGGCCTAGTGATATTTGTGGAAATGTTTGTCAAAACAATATTTTCACTAAAGATACACTAAAATCATTCGCGGACACAAAACTAGCAAAACTTACAAAAGTCCTGCTAAATTCTACTACTACTAATAAATGCTAAAAATGTATTGAGGTAAATAAATAACAAATATTTGTAAAATTTATATTGCGTCTTTTTGTGAAACGGTGAAAAGTTAAGGTACGCAAAACTGTGAATAAGCAATTTAGTCTAAAAATCTGGAGGTTATTATTATTATTAGTATACAGGATTTATATAGCGCCAACAGTTTACGCAGCGCTTTACAACTTGAGGGTAGACAGTACAAATACAGTACACTTAAATACAGTAGGAATCAGAGGGCCCTGCTCGTTAGAGCTTACAATCTAAGAGGGAAGGTCAAGAGATACAAGAGGTAATAACTGTGGGGGATGTGCCGATGGAGAAGAGAAATGTACAGTTGTTAGGTGGGAGCCAGATAGGCTTCTCTGAAGTTTTCAGGGATCGTCTTAAGGTGGACAATGTAGGAGAAAGTCTGACAGATCCATAGGATGGGAGAGGCTCGGGAAAAGTTCTGGAGGCGAGCATGGGATGAGGTGACAAGGGAGCTAAAGAGTAGGAGGTCTTGGGAGGAGCAAAGAGATCGATTTGGTTGGTATTTTGAGACCAGGTTAGTGATGTAGCTGGGGGCCAGGTTGTGGATGGCTTTATACGTTATTGTTAGTATCTTGAATTTAATTTGTTGGTTGAGTGGCAGCCAATGGAAGGATTGACATGGGGTGTAGCAGACGGCAAGCTGTTTTTAAAGAGGTTATCATTTTTCCCTTACAGCTTTCAGAGTTTGTAAAAGACCGCCCAAACCATACATTTTTGGAAAGCACATGACCAGTGGTGTAATAAAATAAATGTGCTACTGATTTTTTTAGGCCCCGCTACAGCTCTGCAAATGTTTATCAAATCACTATTTTCAATAAAAAATACACTAAAATCATTATTAGCATACATAAACACAACATATCTTGCTAAATTTGCACTAATTTTCTACTGAGGCCTCATTCATGTTGGGCATACTAAAGTGTCACCCATGGGGGGCGGTGTGTTTCTAATTGACATCAATCGGGCTGCCTGCACGGGTGTGCAAGGAACACCTGTGCAACACTGTGCAGGAAAACACTGCCTCACACAGGCATATGCTGTAGTATGCTCCATGTGAATGAGGTCTTACTAAACTTTTTATATTTTATTTTTAACCTTTTTTTACTTTATTTCGGGGGGGGGGGGGGGCA
>BLSH010009063.1:1254981-1273624 GCA_018402905.1 Glandirana rugosa | reverse complement strand
CTAATTTCTGCTATCTGTCCTCAGAGCAACAGCACAGACAGCAGTAGTAAAGTAATCTATCTCAGGATGCAGGATCAGGTCTTAAAATGTCTCAAATCTGTCCCTCACGCAGTCAGCTACCTTTCCCTACACTAACCCAAGGAGCATGTGACTGCAGCACTGTGACTCCAGCTTATAAAGAGGCTGGGTCACATGATGCACCGGCCAATCACAGCCATGCCATTAGTAGGCATGGCTGTGATGGCTTCTAAGGGCAAACCAGTGAAACACTTGTTGATTGGCTGCCCTGCAGCTTCTCAACACGTGGAGTAAAATAGCAGAACCCCGGACCGAACCCGAACGATTTTTGAAATGTCCGGGTCCGGGTCCGTGCCACGGACACCCGAAAGTTCGGTACGGACCCGAACGTTACAGTCCGGGTTCGCTCAACACTAATCATAAGGAAAAAGAAAAAGGAATGCAAAGAAAGGAGAACAATGAAAATCCATGTTACACCCTTGGAATTACATACTTGTGAGGTTAGGTGTTGATACACCTATTGACATTAAGGTAAATATACGAGAAATTCAGTTACTGCCCTATTATTGGTGGCTTTTCCCTGTTCGCTCTTGCCGTTGAACTGGCTGTGGGGTGTTCTGTGGTACTCTGGGACAGCACTTGTGTTAGCTTTTAATGATGCTGATTATTTGGTTGGAGGGGGTCCAGATGCCTCCTGACCTTCCGGTCACCCCTTTGGGTGCTAACTGTGACCGGGAGGGGGCATGGATAGGGAATTTATGGATATGGGCGTGCTGTCACCAGGAGTATTCACAGCCACGTATAAACCTGAGCGTCAAAGATGTTATGTTACCTGTGTAGGTTGAGGGAGGGGTTCAGAGATATAATTTTTTCCATCTGGACCACAAGGCCCATTTCGTGGCAGTCTTTGTGGTTGTGACGGTAGTGTTGGCCATAATTTGTTCATACGAGCAATGAAGGTCAGTTGCTCGGATTACCTCTTGGATTGATGGGGGGGTGGGGCATTTCCAGTTCCTAGTAATACTGATTTTTGCTGCTAGTAATACATTTACAATTATGTGACGCATATCACCTTTCTTGAGGAGTGGCTTTTTTCGTGCAAACCTCCCATACAAGCCACATTTGTGAAGAATTTGTGATATTGTTGTCCCATGCACACAATGACCACTCTGTGTCATAAATTCCTGCAACTGCTTCAGAGTTGCTGTAAACCTCTTGGTAGTTACAGGATGATTAGCCCCTTTCTGCAGATGCCTCTATTTGAAAAGGGCTTCCTTAATTGCCAGAAACTCTTTATTCCCAATGTCATAATTCCTTTAGACTGAAGACATAAACAAGAGAAATACGCACAAGGATGAAAGAGCCAGTTTCCTCCTGGCTCTTTCATCCAGTTTGGAGTGATGTCCTGACCAAGGAAGGGTCTGTGTTGTACCAAATACTTCCACTTCTTAATAATAGACTTCACTGTGCTTCTAGGCATTGATAAAGCTTTTGATTTTTTCTTGTATCCATCCCCTGACTTGTGCCTGTCCATAACTTTATCCCAGAGATCTTTTCAAAGTGCCTTGCCACCCATAGTTGATTGCTCATGTCAGTTGCACTACCGGGACTGAAATGCTCCAGGAAAGCTCTTTTCATGCTGAGCTAATCAAAATAACCACAGCTGATCACAGTTGAAATTGAAATGGCTTTGTGTGCCATTGAGTAGGTGATTTGCTACACCTGATTGAGTTTACAAATAATTTTTAGGAAGGGGCTAATCCTTTTTCCAACTCATTGATACCATTTTTGATTTTTTTTTTCTGACATGTTGGTGTTATATCTTTCACTTGAATGTTATAAGTAAATACAGTTGGATAACACTAAAAATGTGTCTGTCTTCATTTCAGGCTGCAAAACAACAAAATGTGATTCTTTTCTATACCGACTGTATGCCTAAAAGTTTAGCATTATAATGAAATAATATATAACCAGGCATAATCCTTAGTGGAAACTACATGTCAAATCCCAAACATGACACTATCTGTCTGGAGTTTGCATGTTCTCCCTGTGCCTGCGTGAGTTTCCTTCAGGTACTCTGATTTCCTCCCACACTCCAAAGATATGATGGTAGGTTACTTGGCTCCTGTCTACATTGGCCACAGTATGTGTATGGATGAATGTGAGTTAGGAATCTCCTTGAGGGCAGGTTGTGAATGTACAATATATATGTAAAGCAATGCGTAAATTGGCGGCACTCTATAAGTACCTATAATAATAATAATAAAAAATAGAAGAAGATCCAGAGATTTATTTAGGTGAATAAACATAAAATTGTGACATTTCCTGTAAACGTTTCTGAACCTCCTTATTGGTTAAAGATACCGCCCATCAAATTTTGGTCAATAGAGAGGATCAGAAGGGAGATTTAAATTTGAGTTTTAAGTCAATGGGGTTGATTTCCTGAAACTGGAGATGGCAAAATCTGGTGCAGCTGTGCATGGTAGCCAATCAGCTTCTAACTTTAGCTTGTTCAATTAAGCTTGGACAATAGAACCTGGAAGATGATTGGCTTCTATGTACAGCTTGCACTCTCCACTTTTAGTAGATCAACCCCAATACCTTCCTTTTTTCTATATCTCTGGATCTACTGTTCATTTTTATGTGCGGTTTTCACTGACTCAGACATTTCTTCATCACATGCTCAGTTTAAATTGCCCAGATAGTGTGAAAAACTATCACAACATATTTTGACACTAAGAATATGCCAAAAGCTATTGTGCAATAATAGAGGTACCTGGAATATTCCAATCATATGCAGCTTGCTTTCGTAACAGCAAGGCATCATACTAATTGAAATCCCTCCTGTAAGCACATTTTGAAGCACTAAGGCATAAGACAGGTTAAACTTTGCCGTCTGTGGACAATTGCCTTCCAGATCACTAACATTATCCCGCGCTTGCTATAAGTTTTCATGAATTTCAATGCCTAAACAGCACATTCCAACTAAGTAGGTTGCAATTTACATCTCCCCAGGGTGTCATTTCTGTCTGTAGAGAGATGGATATTTTCTCCTGATAAAATCACAAATATCTGCCTGTCTGTCAGTTATCTGCATCTCCTATAGCAGGTTTACACTATTATGGCTTGTAAATTTATTCTGATGTCTTGTTGTGATCAAAAATAATATAAATAAATAAAATATATTATATATTACCCATATTGGTAGAAATAGGATTTTGTGACTTATTGCACAAACTCTAAACCAACCTATTATTTCACCCACCAGCTTCCATTCTATCAACGTATTATCCTCTGTGCGTCTTTGCTGACACACTCGTCAGAGCAACTGTGCTCAATCTTAAAGCGGCATTGAACCCATACCCAAAAATGTGTAATATTACAGCTTACCAATGATTAGATGTGGTGGCTGTAATAGTTTTCTTTTTTTTTTTTGGCTTCTTTCCCTCTGTTTTCACCTAGTGATCTGGCCAGTAACACACCTCCTGTATTAGTGAAACACGGCTCTGGAGGAATGAGCACATGTTGCATAACAGACAGCAGCATTGTCAGTCTACATACACTAGCAAATTGAAAACCAAACTCCACTTCACACTTTATAATCCGTTACAGCAAATTGTTCTTTCACTTCTAGGATAAAAGTTTTGATCATTTTAATCACTCTTGTCAGTGTTACGTGGTTTGTCTCATCCATGTAAACTAATAAATTCTGCTGGAGAGCTTGAGCTTGTGACCAATAGACTTGCTTTCCAGGCTACTAGATGAAAATATAAGAATCTCATCACATCTAAGAACTGGAAAGCTGCAATACATGACCCTTGAGGAAGTCATGTGACTGTGACGACACGCGTTGGGCAGAGTCGGGTGATGCTGTGCTGTGGACCGAAAGTGACCCCGCTGTATTTCACTCCAAGCAATTATGTAAGTGCATTAATTTTAATAAAAGGATGTACTTTTAACATACTACCTTATAAATGCATTCCATCTTGCGTGAGCTTACCTACAGAGGAAAACCTGCAGATTTAAAGGACCATACACCAATATTTGGATAAGTGTACAATTGCAGAGAGCAATAGAGGAAACAAGGAGGAGCATTGGAGAGGAAAATAACGTTTTTCTTAGTTTCTGTCAGTAAATTCTGTAAATGAGTATTTTTTCTCCTTCACTGATGTGCGCTGATGAGGCTGCACTGATAGGCTGCACTGATGAAGTTGCACTTATGGGCACTGATGAGCGGCACTTATGGGCACTGATTTGGTGGTACTGATGAGGAGGCACTAATGTGCTGCACTTATGGGCACTAATAGGGGGCACTGACGAGCACTAATAGACGGCAGTGATGGGTGACACTGGTGGGTACTGATAGGTGGCACTGATGGGCACTGATAGGTGGCGCTGGTGGACACTGATAGGCGGCATGGATAGGCAGCACTGGTGGGCATTGATGTGTGGCACTGATGGGCAGCACTGATAGGTGGCACTGATGGGCACTGAAAGCCAGCATTGACTGGCATCACTAATGGACACTGATTGCTGGCACTGGTGGGCAATGATTTCTGCCGCTGGTGTTGGCACTGGTGCACTGTTGAGGTCCTGACCAGACCTTTTGGGCTGGTGAACCCCATGCTCAATTACCCCCAATCAGTGTCCACCTGACCCATGGGATAAGTCCTCTGGTCTCCCATAAAGAGAAGCGTTTGCTTCCATGGTTTAAGAGATAGGAGCATTCACTCTAAGGTTAGTGTAGGAACCCACTGTTAAAACGGGGTACTTTGCAGCAGTCAGTGGGCTTAAGCACTTCATGGCCATTCAGTGTGACCAAACCCCCGTATTTTTGCATTTTGCTATATACGTTTAGATGTTTTTAAACAGTCTGGCAGGAGTATGTATCACGTGTGCGCTGTAATATGCATTTTTATTTTTTTGTCTATTGGTCTTACAAGCAGCACCATATGTTTGGTAGGGTGTTCCCCTCCAAATATGTATGTTTTTGTATTTGTGGTCCTAACCAGACCTTTTGGGCTGGTGAACCCCATCCTCCTTAATTTCCCCCAATCAGTGTCCATCTGATCCATGGCATGAGTCCTCTGGTCTCCCATAAAGAGAAGTGTTGGCTTCCATGGTTTAAGAGATAGGAGCATTCACTCTAAGGTTAGTGTAGGAACCCACTGTTAAAACGGGGTACTTTGCAGCAGTCAGTGGGCTTAAGCACTTCATGGCCATTCAGTGACCAAACCCCCGTATTTTTGCATTTTGCTATATACGTTTAAATGCTTTTAAACAGCCTTGTAGGAGTAAGTATCATGTGTGCGCTGTAATATGTATTTTTATTTTTTTAATTTTTTTGGCATCACTAATGGCCACTGATTGCTGGCACTGGTGGGCACTTATTGTTGGCACTGGTGAGCACTGATTGACTCAGTGCCCTGATAACCTGTCTTGCTGTCCCCTGCGAGCAGATGCCACTGCTCGGCTCTCCTCACCACACATTCTGTCAGTGTGAGGCAATGAGAGCCGATTACCGGAACTTCCATGTTTACATGTCACTGGCTATGATTGGACACAGCTGCTCACATGGTTAAAGAGCCGCATCAGCGCCGAACTGTGCACCTCCCAGAACAAGAGCCGCACCATTCCTCCATCATTTGACAATGGACGGGCAGCAAGTGGTTAAAGAACAGCTTTAGGCTGGGTTCAAACTGCAGCACGGAGTGGCTCACAGCAGGGGTCTGGTGCGTCCCCTGTTTACCGCTTGAGGTCCAATTTCAGCCTGAATTTTTGGCTGAATTTGGACCTGAAATGGACAAGAAGACGCACAGGAAACCAAACTTGCTCTGGAGATGTGTGAGCTGGTCACAGTCTCCTTACGGGGAAACCCGCAACCAATGCACAATAGTGTGAACCCGGCCTAAGTCACATCACTTACCTGTAATGAAGTATGTCCCACGTTGTGCAGGCAGCTGGATCCTGTAGAAATTTTCACTTCAGGGATGCCCATCCTCTTCCTGTCTCTTCCTGTTACCAGTTTGAGTCTTTAAGTAGAATAGCATTACAGATGGTCCAAT
The DNA here is from genome assembly GCA_018402905.1 of Glandirana rugosa. Classification (NCBI taxonomy): domain Eukaryota; kingdom Metazoa; phylum Chordata; class Amphibia; order Anura; family Ranidae; genus Glandirana; species Glandirana rugosa. The sequence goes on along the minus strand of BLSH010009063.1, from coordinate 1,267,541 downwards.
GGGAACACAAACCTTCCTTTCTGCTCCTCTATTGAGAACAGTCTTTCATTGATTACACTGCCTGTTACACATTCCATGACTAGGAGATCAGCCCCCCCCTTCACAGATCCTTTAACAAGCAGTGTTATCAAAGCAAGAACTTTTTAAATGGAGGAGTAAGGATGGGCTCGGGCTTGTTTGGAACCGAACGTGCCTGAGCCCGCCAGGAAGTGAACCCGGCACTGTGCTAACCACAGGCAGTGAGACATTCCCCGATCACTGCAGCCACGCATCGGGAAAATGTCTCACTGCATGTGGTTAGCACAGTGCAGGGTTCACTTCCTGGCGGGCTCGGGCACGTTGGGTTCCGAACAAGCCCGAGCCCATCCTTATGGAGGAGGAGAGGGTGTGTCTCTGTCAGACAATCTTTACTGTTTTTCTGCCAGTAGACCTCAAGTTGTTAACCACTGCAGTGTTTGAGGTTCATAGCAAGGAAGAGGATGGGACATCCCCACAGTGAAGCTTTCTCCAGGATCCAGCTGCCTGCACAACATGGGACACCCATCATTAAGGTAAGTAAGGTAAGTGTTGTGAATAAAGCTGTATGAATATTTTTTAGCCAAACGTCAGCTTTAAGATATCAGCAAACTGACTGAAAATTGTAGTGCTGCCTGAACTATAGAACTATGGTTTAATGGAGAATCATTTCTGTGATTGTGTTAAGCAAATTAGTATTCTATGCAAGGATCTAAAAACATAAGGCACCTACCACAGAAAATGGAGAGCAATGTTTTTTTACTTCTTTCAGAGAAAACTTGCAGCGGTAAAACTATGCCGGAAAAAGCAGAGAAAAATCACAATTCTCTCTGCAGTTGATTAACACAAGGCCATCAATGTTCTGTTCAAGCTCCTCAATGATGAACTCTATGAATTAATATGTGACTTCACTTTTGTGAAGGGGGGTGTTCCGTATAGCATCTGAGTACAGAACGCCTCTGTTTTTAATGCATACTTTTAGCCAGGTTAATTCAGTTGGTCGCAAGCTGGTCAGTAGGTTGAGCTTGGAAATTCTTTAGTTTTTGTTCGACATGCGTCTGCCCTTCCAGTGCTCCTTACTGTAAAGATCAGTTATAGGTGGGGGCAGATGACATTTGTTTGTATTATTGATATATTGGTGAGGCTGATGTGCTCCAGTGTGTTCCTGTACCTTTAAGGAGGGTTGGGCTCCTCCAGTCACCTGCCCTACATCTATGCATTAAATGCATGTGCTTCCATTGTGGAGACTCTTATACAGAGATAGGTTCTGCAGTATACAGGGTGCCTTGTCACCGGCCTGCATCTTACACATGCATTTGCAAATGTGTGTAACCAAACCCCTGTGTTTAACATATACTGTTAGCCAGGTTAATTTGGTTGGTCGCAAGCTGGTCGGTAAGTTGAGCTTAGAAATTCTTTGGTTTTTGTTTGACATGCGTCTGCCCTTCCAGGGCTCCTTACTATAAAGGCCAGTTATAGGTGGGGGCATGTGACATTTGTTTGTACTTTGCCTCTGGGTAGCCATATTGCATTTTATTAATTATTATTAAGTCATTTTTACTTTTTGTTTGTGTAGCAATTGTATACTGTATGCTATATTATTATTTTTATTTGTGTTTTTGTTTTTTTTCCCAAAAAAAAAGTAAAGTTACTTTATAAGTTGCATGGGAGGTCAACATATATAGAATTGGTGATAATCAGGCAACAAAAGTGTGAATATAAGGGGCACACATTGCATAATATGCTTTATTCACTTGTATGCAGCTTACATGGCCAAGATTCGTATTCAGTAAAAGAAACTGAACAACACATGGTGGTTTGATGTCCCTTGGGTCCAATCCCCAAGTCAACTGTTTCAAATCTTGCATTAGAAATGTCTCATTTATTTATTTTTTATTCCATAAGTTTTATTGAAACATAACATAAGATTACACGTTCTCACTTAGGAATTAGACATGGGTTAATCTAGCAAACATATTTTGGTCAAACAGTTGCAATGATCATAGGACTGAAAAAAGCACGACTAAGCATATCCAAGCATTTGATTGAGGGATCATTTCATTTATAAATATAAAGTAACTAATTCCCTCTGAAGAGATCATCCTGCTTACCTTTCGGGCAGATTCCAGCACAAGGCTTACACATTTTGATTCCATTTTCTTCTACTTCCATCTTGTTACTGGGACAAGCCCTCACACATGAACTGTCATCCACAACAAAGTTATCTAGAAATGGTGAAAATAAGTGTTTATAGCTTTCATCAAAATGCATCATATTTCCATAGAGTGGCTGGAGAAAGTGAAAGAACGCATTTTTCTATCATTAATGCTACAGCTCTGCTCTCTTACATACAAATAAGCAGGAGACACGGAATACATTGTTTTGTTGAATTGTTCGTAAATGAACAAGTTATGCGGGGTGCACATGATGAGTTTTTTTTCCATTCAACCCAGTGGGCTACATGAAAAAAAAATGGAGAGGCCGCCATGAGAGGTCGTTAGACTGGCTACAGTAGGACAGGCTTCTGTCCACACAGGCTGAATGTCAGCCGGTTTCTGTTAAACCAGCTGATACTGGCCAATATTTGGCCCTTTAGTGTAGAATAATTTATGGTGGTTGACTGTGGACTGGCTGGCTAAAGCCTTCTGGGTTCCAAAACAATATTTAAAGCAGAACTACAATGCTTCTGAGTACCACAAACCAAAAATGCTATTTTATTCATTTTTAATATTCAAAGAAAACTCATCCATCCTTCCAACCATCCATGTCCCCATGCTTTGCTTTGTTTTGAAAAACTTTGAAAAACACCCCTCAGCATTTCTGGCCATGGTCATATTGATTAAGAACAGATGATTCACCTAAGATTTGCTTCCTGGAATCCATCTGTCCTTACTTCAGATATGCAGACAGGAAGGTGTGCTTAGATGAGTAATCCCCTCCTCCCCTCCTGAAAACTCCTGGGATGTACAGTGAGGGGAAAAAGTATTTGATCCCATGCTGATTTTGTAAGTTTGCCCACCAACAAAGAAATTATCAGTCTATAATTTTAATGGTAGGTTTATTTTAACAGTGAAAGACAGAATAACAACAAAAATATCCAGAAAAATGCGTTTCAAAAAATGTTATACATTGATTTGCATTTTAATGAGTGAAATAAATATTTGATCCCCTATCAATCAGCAAGATTTCTGGATCCCAGGTGTCTTCTATACAGGTAACAAGCTGAGATTTAAAGAGGAAGTAAACCCAGATGGGGTTTACTTCCTCTACATTCCCCTGCAAAGTAGATGAGTCAATGAGATTACAATCTCTCCACCAAGGCCAAGACCAAAGAGCTATCCAGGAATGTCAGGGACAAGATTGTAGACCTACACAAGGCATGGAATGGGCTACAAGACCATCGCCAAGCAGCTTGGTGAGAGGGTGACAACAGATGGTGCGATTATTTGCAGATGGAAGAAACACAAAATAACTGTCAATCTCCCTCGGTCTGGGGCTGATCTCACCTCGTGGAGTTTCAATGATCATGAGGAATCAGCCCAGAACTTCACGGGAGAATTTTGTCAATGATCTCAAGGCAGCTGGGACCATAGTCACCAAGAAAACAATTGGTAACATGCTACACTGTGAAGGACTGAAATCCTGCAGTGTCCGCAAGGTCCCCCTGCTCAAGAAAGCACATGTACAGGCCTGTCTGAAGTTTGCTAATGAACATCTGAAAGATTCAGAGGAGAACCGGGTGAAAGTGTTGTGGTCAGATGAGACCAAAATCGAGCTCTTTGGCATCAACTCAACTTGCCGTGTTTGGGGAAGGAAGAATGCTGCCTATGACCGCAAGAACACCATCCCCACCGTCAAACATGGAGGTGGAAACATTATGCTTGGCTTTGGGGTTGTTTTTCTGCTAAGGAGACAGGACAACTTCACTGCATCAAAGGGACGATGGACGGGGCCATGTACCATCAAATCTTGGGTGAAAACCTCCTTCCCCCAGCCAGGACATTGAAAATGCTTGTGGATGGGTATTCCAGCATGACAATGACCCAAAACACATGGCCAAGGCAACAAAGGAGTAGCTCAAGAAAAAACACATTAAGGTCCGGGAGTGGCCTAGCCAGCCTCCAGACCTTAATCCCATAGAAAATATGTGAAGGGAGCTGAAGCTTCGAGTGACCAAATGTCAGCCTCGAAACCTTAATGACTTGGAGAGGATCTGCAAAGAGGAGTGGGACAAAATCCCTCCTGAAATGTGTGCAAACCTGGTGGCCAACTACAAGAAATGTCTGCCTTCTGTGATTGCCAACAAGGGTTTTGCCACCAAGTACTAAGCCATGTTTTGCAAAGAGGTCAAATATGTATTTCACTCATTAAAATGCAAATCAATTTATAACTTTTTTTGAAATGTTTTTTCCTGATATTTTTGTTGTTATTCTGTCACTCGCTGTTAAACTAGGGTTGCCACCTCATCCCTTTAAAACCAAACACATATGAATTACACAGGTTCTGTGGCTGATTAAGGTCGTAATTAAACTCACTTGGCTCACTTATCTGCATTAAATTAGCCTCAGAACCTGTGTAATTCATATGTGTTCGGGTTTAAAGAGATGAGGTGGCAACCCTATGTTAAACCTACCATTAAAATTATAGACTGATCACTTCTTTGTCAGTGGGCAAACGTACAAAATCAGCAGGGGATCAAATACTTTTTTCCCTCACTGCATGACATCATTTTTCTAGGCCTGGAAATTAGGCCCTAAGCACTGCCTAAATTTTAGAGCTCCAAAACAAAAAAAGTATTTATGCCAAACCAGTAGAGAAGATGGGACTTAATATGTTTATTTAACGTATGGGAGTTATCAGTGCTCTTCACCCCTGTAATCGTTAACAGAGTTGGCTTAATTATAAAGTTAAAAAGGTTGTAAAAAATAAATCATGCTCATCAAGTTTAACTTTTCAAAACTCCTGCAACTTTTCATAATTCCTGTGGTCCTGAGGCTGACAGAATAAACCCACCTGTACAGCTGCTGCTAATTCTGTCGCATAGGTGGAGGAATAAATGTTTCTTATCCCTAAGGGCCGGTTCACACATAGGCGATCCGACTTCAGGGGCAACTTTACCAGGCAGCTTAGAGGCAACTTTGAGGCAACTTCAAGGCAACTTCAAGGCAACTTCAAACTCGACTATGCCATGTGACTTTGCCTGTGGCCAATCAGAGAAGGGAGGGAGGGGGTTGCCTTGGTAATTTGTGGGGAGTACCTTGGTAAATTATTTTCTTTTTCTTGTAAAGTCGCTTCAAGATAGATGGGGATCTGACTTGGAGGCGACTTCTATTGAATTCTATGGGCACAAGTTGAATAGAAGTCACCTTGAAGCGGTACAGGAACCTTTTTTTAAGTCTGAGCGACTTCAGTAGTGTACATTAAGACGGCTCTCATTCACTTCAATGCAATTTCTGATGTCAAACGACTTGGGGCGACACAAGTCGGAGCGCAAGTCGCGGCAGTGTGAACCGGCCCTAAGTGATCGGGAAAAAAAAAATTCCCTGGATCGAAAAATTGCTGAATTAGTCTTTAGTAATTATAACATTGTATGTAAATAGTTGCAAATCCTTCATTCCCTTTTCAGTTTACTTTATTGTTTTTGCCATTACTGCATTATGCGGTACAGTACAGCATCACAAAGCTTAGCCACTTTTCACATGCTGTTCTGTGCACTGCAATTTCAGCCCATTAATTTTAATAGGTTGAAGGCTTGGTTCATACCTATGCATTCAATGAGGCCCGCGTCTGCACGGGCATAGCAGCCCATTCACTTGAATAGGCAGTTATACTTGTGGGAAACACGGGTAAAAAGTCACTGCACCTTTATGAAGAGGAGGTCCAGGCTCCTTCAGAAAAAAATTAAACGTCAGCAGCTACAAATACTGTAGCTGCTGACTTTTAATATTAGGACACTTATCTGTCCAGGAATCCAGTGATGTCGGCACCCTAATCGATGTGTCCATCGGCTCTCGGGGGCTGCCGTTGCCATTGCTTGTGAGGGAAATTGGACAGGCAGTCCGTTTCTATACAACCGCCCATAGATTAAAGCAGGCTGTGTCTGTGTCCACTCAGCATAAGTGGAGCAGACATGGACCAGCCATCAGCCTGCTCAGTGGGGATAAGCTTACAGATTCCCCACTAAGCAGGTGGACTCCAACAAAGCCGCCCCATGCCAGCCACCGGCAGGCAAAAGCACCATGCGATTTTCCACACCTTAAAATGCATTGCATAATAAGATGCATGTGGGGGAGCCATTAAGAATTGCATCTGTAAAAGAGCAGCACGTTTTGGCTGCAGGTGGTTGGCAACCACCTGCACAAGTGTGAATCTAGCCAAAATCACACGGCACCAAAAGTAGATGCGTGGACTACTTTTGGAAATGCACTACAACCGAATCACATGGTACTTTTGTACCATGCGATCCGGTGGGGGCAAACGTATTCGCATTTGCAGCTTCGCTTGGGGTGTCATTAATATTGCACTCACACCCACTACAGATCGCAAGGGCAGTGCACTTTGAATGTGGTGCAGGAAACTCATGTTTTCTGCACCATGTTCTAGTGTGAAGGAACCCTTAATGATCTTTTGAAAAAAATAATACAAAAAGAAATGCTAAAGCCACCAATCAGAAATATTCGTGCTTTAGCACCAGAACACTGAAGTGTTGCATGTTAAAATCTACTTGATTACCACTGCTTACTCCATATTGCTTTTTTAAGCAGCACCCTGCACCCTGGAGGAAAGAAGGGAAAGGGGAGACATGATTGAAACCTTTAAATACATCAAGGGGGTGAATAAGGTTCAGCAGGGCAGTCTTTTCAATATGAAACCAAAATCAAGAACACGGGGACATGACCTCAAACTAACTGGGGGGAAGTTCAAAACTAATCTTAGAAAGTATTATTTTACTGAAAGGGTGGTTGATGATTGGAATAAACTACCAACAGAGGTTGTGAGACAGTCAACAGTAAATGGCTTCAAACATGCTTGGGATAAACATAAATCCATAGTCAAACAACAAGGTTAATGTAAAAAAATAAATACATAAATAAAAAGGGGCAGACTCAATGGACTACTCAGTCTTTTTCTGCCGTCACTTTTCTATGTTTCTATTATAAAGGCATTTTTCCCATAAAAAGCATTAAATAAACTTACGTGGACATTTGTTCACACAGAATGCTCCATAGGTGTACTTGGCCTTAGGATTTTGTTCAAGTTGAAAGGCAGTTGGATTATATATATTGGGCTGTGGACACTGGGTGACACAAGATCCGCTGTCATTAAATTTCAGGCAGGCCTGAAAAGAGAGAACAGGTCAAGAATGGTAATTGTTTACTGTTTCAGCCATCAAGATGCATTGAGAAATGCGCTCAATACTTTCACTAAAGTTAAAAAAAAAAAGTCTACCAGTTAATTTCTCTCGCTGTAACATACTCAGTGCCTATCAATTCCCCAGCGTGTCTGTGTCCCCAGCAAACTTAAGAAACAGTCCAGCCACCCCCAGATTTGGTTGACAGAAGGAACATAAAGTCTTTGCATTGAAATGAGAAGGGAGGCTATACTGCTGCCAAATGTCCTTTATGGAAAATGTTCTAAAAAGTTCTATTTATTCCATTTATAAAAAAGCAGCAAGCAAAAATAAATATTTTGATGACAGTAGTTGACAGCAGCAGGCTGAGAAGTAGTGCTGGTGACAGCAGTTAATAGCGGATGCTGCCTATATTTCCGCTGAACACCCTAATGATCTGTACTTCGGAGGGTTGGCCCACTGCTCTCCTACGCCACCCGTTTAAATTCCAGCTGGGGAATCGAAACTACCAATTAGGGAGCAGGGCTGACATTCATTTCTATTGAATCTGCACAGGGGGAGGTTATCATTTCTACAAGAGAGAAAGTAGGTCTGCTGTCTCCTGGGGGACGTCACCCTCCCACCCTCCATAGAAGAGTCTTTGTTAGGTTAATCCTGTAAAACTTTGCTCCTTGCATGCGGTTATTCTCTTCTTTGGCATTAGCTTTTTTTTTTTTTTAATAGCAGGCAGGAATGAAAACATATAGGTAGAGAATGCAAATATCAAGTGAAGGAATATACCTTGTTTTAAGGACAGGCAGAAAATATAGCAATAATGTGCTAGCTTGGGTCCCCTCACTGTCCGATCAAAAATTCTGAACTGGCTAACACAGCAATTTAGATTTTTTCCTGTCACTGTATGATCCTGAGCACTGTCAGAACATCTCTAACCCTCTGCTTATAAAATAATCATAGCACATCTTGTCTGAAAATAGAGCGTCCTTGTGTGTTTTCAGACTGAGTTTCAGATTTACCAAGTGATAATAATCTGGAGGCAATTGTATATGAGAATGGGTAGTCGGTATAGTGTTGTAATGTGCACAGAATGCCAAATAGTCATATTCAGGAGGGACATTTACAGATTATGGAGGAGCAGCTCTTTTGTTTTCTTCCTTAAAAATTGATTTTACACATTCATACAATACGGCTGATCTCCTAGATTGTAAGCTCTAACGAACAGAGCCCTCTGATTCCTCCTGCATTGAATTGTTTTGTAACTGTATTGTCTGCCATCATGTTGTAAAGCGCTGCACAATCTGTTGGAGCTATATAAATCCTGTATAATAATAATAATAATTTGCCAAAAGAGTAGATGATGTTCGCTGTGTCAAGTGAACTTTTCCTGAGCTTAGTAATTAAAGCATTTGTAAAGATTCACATTTTTTTAAAAACCGCAAATATGCTATACTTACCTCCTGTTTGTAATGATTTTGCACAGAGCAGCCCCGATCCTCCATGTCTTGGGTCCCCCACCAGTGTTCCTAGACCCTCCCCCCTGCTGAGTGTCCCCATAGCAAGCTTCTTGCTCTGGGGGCACTCATGCACGCTCGCTTTTAAGCCACCTCTGAGCGTGGCTTGGCCCCGCACCTGCTCCCTCATCATTGGCTGTGATTGACAGCAGCAGGAACCAATGGCTCACACTGCTGTTTCTCAACCAATGTGGAGGCAGAGACCTGGGAGAGCTTCTGCTCTTGTGCACATCGCTGGATCGGGATTTGTGCACATCGTTGGATCGGTATCAGGCTCAGGTGAGTTTGGGGGGTGGGGGGATTGAGCGGAGAGCTGCACACTGAAGGTTTTTTACTTTCATGCATGGAATGTTAGAACCACTTTAAGGTTAGGCTGTTTTTACTTCAATCAACCAATCAAGTGCAAGAAAAAAGTTTCCTTGAGCAAGATCGGATATTAAAAGAAAACACAGCTTCTTTTACTTACTAAACATGGGGAGATTTTATAAGCAGCACAGGGCTTGATTTACTAAAACTGGAGAGTGCAAAATATGGTACAGCTGTGCATAGAAACCAATCAGCTTCCAGGTTTTATTGTCAAAGCTTTACTGAACAAGCTGAAATTAGAAGCCGATTGGCTACCATGCACAGCTGCACCAGATTTTGCACTCTCCAGTTTTAGTACATCAACCCCAGTTTGTGCTTATCGTGGCCATACTGATGCTAGAATGTAGAAAGAAAAACTATAGGCAAAACTTTTTTTTTCATTTTCGAAAGAGTAAGGGAGGGTAATAACCTTTGGTGTCTCCATTGGAAGATTTCCCCTATATTGCTTTTCTGGGGACAGCCCAAAATTGATGATTTTCTTTTACTTTCCCTTTTAGTGATAATGGTAAACAGGACAAGAAGAGACGATGAATTTCCCTAGCGGGGGGCACAGATCTCGAGAACAAACTGACAGGTGTTCTAATCCCTCTCCACTTTATCCAAAACTACAAAAAACTTTTCCTTAGCGCATCATTGGCCTCAGGACTCCAAACCCAACAAAGTGCTTTTCCTTTTTCTAAATAGAAGAACAGATAAAAGAAAAAAGTCAGAAGAGAGCCTGATCACCTATCATAGTCTAATGATTGACCTCTCCTCAAATACAAAGATCTATCTGCTTCGTTACAGACTAATGGCCCGTACACACGATGCAACGGTCGTACAACAATGGTCTTACATCAGCTTGTTGTACGATAATCCGACTGTTAGTACGCGCGATTACAACAGCCAAAGTTCAACAGTCATACAACAGAAGTTGGCTGAGCAAACTTGAAAACTTTTGTTGGCCAACAAGCTGTTGTATGACTGTTGAATCGTGTGTACAGAAGTTGGCCCAACAAAAGCTGTACATGCAAAACATGCATGCTCAGAAGTCAAGAACGCCCGGAAGTGTCCATTTGTGTAAACCTGCGTTCCTTTTTCACAAATCACATTCACCTGAACTTCCTTGTTATACGCTCGTAGCACGTCACTACGTTTGGCTTTGTTGTACTATTACTTGACTCATGTCAGTACACTAGACACAACCTTCAACAGCTGATTTTGGGCAAAAGTTGAACATGCGGATGTACGACCGTTGCACGTGTGTACGAGGCATACGTTTGGTCAAAATTTTGTTTTGAAAATCACCACAAGGGACAGTACATACAATCAATGTGAAGTGTTCTTTGTGTTGCTGGCTGAAATTTTGATTGAAACCTTCAGTCCTCTGGTCCCCCCCACAGTGCTAATCTTCCAATGCTGTGGGAATTAATACAAGCTGACCTGTCATATACACTCATCAAGTGTCAACTATGCCCACTCTTTCTGCCCTTTCCTCAATTCATAGAAGCTGTACTGTAGTTTCCATCAATGAAAAGGATCTTTGATTAATCATCCCATCCCCTATTCATAGAGCACTTTTCATTTATTCACAACTTACTCCCCCCTCATAACCACTGCTCCTCAAATTCTGGACTTCTGTGTGTCCCCTCTACTCACCTACACTTGATGGTAGACAGAGCCTTCTCCTGCTATGCTCCAAAACTCTGGAATTCACTTCCAAAGAACATCAGAGAGTCATCTTCTCTAAACTCATTCAAATCAAAACTTTTTTTCTTTAGACAAGTGCATATTTAGATAAGTACTTATTTGTAGATTTTTTACATTTTTTTTCTAAACGTAGGCTTTAAGCAGAGAAAACTCTGTGAGATACTGCAGGCCCACAAGCTGGAATACATTTAATGAATAGGCTGTAAAATGCAAGCCACAGTATAGGCTAACACTGCAGTATATAGCAGAGCACGAATAGTGATCTACTATCCATTACTATTCTGTCCCTAGGTGAGTATTTACTTTTCTAAAATAACAGTCTCTACTTCTTTAGTAAATAAACCCAATTATAAAGCACAAGCCAAAACTAGCTTATTGAGTAAATCAAAGAGACATTTCAATGGTAACCCAGATAAACCATTCAGAATGAATCTTTCACTGATTTGACTTCACTAAACTGGAAACTAATTGGTCAATGTGCATTAAATGAACTCACAATATTGTCATCATTTTTTGCATTAATTTGAGAAGTCAGAATGAGTGTTTTGGTAAAGTTTGTGTACCCCCACTATCAACCACAGATCTGCAGCCTTTAGAGTTTCTAGAAAGCAAGTAATGTGACTTGTGAAACATATCTGTAAGTGAAAGAAGATTTAGTCTTACAACTTGACATAAGAAACTAAATGGTGTCACGACAGTACTGACTGCAAAGTAATTTGGAATTTTTTAATTGGAACTGCTGAGAACAGGAGTTGTTAAATGCAGGTCAGGTAGATGGATGCTTCAGATTATATGCCTAAATTTAAATAAATGATTCCATGTTTTAAGGTAGCATAATCTAATTTTTACTTCAATATGACTTCAAAGATAAATTCTAGGTGTAGTTACCTTAGTCCAGTTTGGACCAATGTAACTATGTACATACCATACCTGGTTGATGTCTCTGGAAGCAGAGCAGGTGCAAGGATTCTTATCCACACAGGCAAAGGCGCATTTTGGTGCCCCTTGCCCCCCCCCCCCATTTTTTGCCACTATATGTCAGTCTGTAATGAGGAGGCAGGGTTATGCATTCCCTGCTTCCCCTCATTGGCTATGGGCAGCTGGCAGGTGAGGCAAGCTAAAACTTCCACACCAAAGACGTAGCTTGAAGCTAGTGGGCCTCAATGCAATACAGGGAGTGCAGAATTATTAGGCAAGTTGTATTTTTGAGGAATAATTTTATTATTGAACAACAACCATGTTCTCAATGATTCCAAAAACTCATTAATATCAAAGCTGAATATTTTTGGAAGTAGTTTTTAGTTTGTTTTTAGTTGTAGCTATTTTAGGAGGATATCTGTGTGTGCAGGTGACTATTACTGTGCATAATTATTAGGCAACTTAACAAAAAACAAATATATACCCATTTCAATTATTTATTTTCAGCAGTGAAACCAATATAACATCTCAAAATTCACAAATATACATTTCTGACATTCAAAAATAAAACAAAAACAAATCAGTGACCAATATAGCCACCTTTCTTTGCAAGGACACTCAAAAGCCTGCCATCCATGGATTCTGTCAGTGTTTTGATCTGTTTGTATCAATGTAACCAGGTTTGCCCTGATTCCATTGATGTGGATCTTAAA